>JASANA010001997.1:0-22247 GCA_030248095.1 Ptycholaimellus sp. GST1_10
GTCGGGCAGGGTGCCTTCTTGGTGCCAGTGATCTCTCACCCTCCTGCGTCCCACAGTTCACACTCATCTTTCATCAGCCTCATGAGTGACTACCACCTGTACGTCATTGCCTACTGCAAGAGCTCAGAACTTCATCACTTTCCAAAGAAGGAACGCTGAGAAATTTCTGCTCTTCCTCAGTCAGCTCGATGCCTTTGGCGAGTAGAAGAAATCCACAAAGACAGGCAGCAAGTTTGCAGTTGCATGGTTGTCCTCTTGAGCACACCAGCTTCGGATGTGAGTGACCTCGTGTCTGGAGATTCTTTGTGGACCTCTTCCCCCTTCCCACTGCGTACCTACACTGACCAAGGGAACGGGGCAAGAAGGGGGTGTGGTGTACACAGACGTCTCTGCCCTCAGGCTATCGCCAATGTTCGTCTACAGTCACTGAGCACCGGGAAAACTGTCTAGAGCAGGCATCATTTCACTGGAAGGGACCAGGGATCACCAAGGCCGCCAAACACTCTCCTTTCGTCGCCGCTTCTCTCTCTGCTCCTCCTCCTCATCTTCCTCCCCCATCGACCGCTTCTCTCCTCCTTCGTCCGGCGGCAGGGACTGGGAATGAGGCTGGAGCTTGGGGGAGCGTGAACTGAGGGGAGTAGGCCGAGGGGGGCGTGCGAGTGGGGTGGCGGGCAGGCGACGACTGAGCAGGAGATGCCACTGGCTGCTGGCAGCCTCATGACAGCTGAGATGCGCCTTCCAGACGAGCTCCTACCTAAAAAACGACCCCTCTCAATCATGCTTTTTGGGGGATTTCCGGTGACGGCACCTTCCGACTGAAGCTCAGGGCTGATGCTTGAGGTCGAGGCGGACCTGTTGCTGGCACTCCCGCCAGCCATCCTGAACTACCTCTTAGATTCTGGCGGACAGAAGGGGGTGAGGAAAAAAGCCTGGAATCGCTGAAGGACACAGGGCTGTAGCTGGGCGGCAAGGGCCAGTCGTTGGTACTCCAAGTAGCACACGCGCGGGATTTGAACGGTCATCTCCAGAATGTCCGCCTTCTCCAGCTTCGAGGTGGAGGCTGGGTCCCGCTGAATGGCCTAGTTGGATCGGGCCTATACAAGGAGCTACTATGGAGCAGCATTCACGATGGAAATTGAGCTCCTTGTTTTATTCAGTTCCACCATTCCAGTCCTTCCGCCGCTTTTGAGAATGTTGGATTAACGCTTGAGCCAGATATGGGTGGGCGTAGTTTCAAGGCTAAAGAATGTCAGTGCTGTCACTGACGCTACTCCTCCCACAAGGCTGTCTAGTAGCTGCCACATCCTTGCCTCTTGCGCCTACCCTCTCCCCCCATCCCTCTCCGCCCCCTTCTCCTTCCCCAGGGGCCCCTTTTAGCCCCTCTGACGTGGCCTGATTAAAAGCAGCGAGCGGCAAGGCTCTGGCTATATTGGCTGCGATGACCTTTGCCCGAGGAGGAAAAGCGGAACCTTGAGCTCGCCCAGGCACCCGTTGATCCTGGCCCGCCGTCGCTTCTCCATCAGTGGCTTCCTTATCTGCAACTTTCTTCCGCCTATTCAGTTGATGACGAAAGAGAAAACTGATGCTGTCAGGCGCTGGTGGTGAAATTGATAAATGATGAGGTCAGAAATCGTAAAAATCGCTGATTTATTCACGGCTCATGGGCTCGCTATGGCGATGGCTACTTGAAGGACCGCTAATAGCTAACTGCGATAGGCTAGCGCAAGAATTATGCCGCTAGTATTTTAGCTGCCACAACGATTTTTTCGCTTGGTCTAGTACAAAGAAATCTTTAGGTTGCAACATTCAGGGGGCCTAAAAATCTTGGTTGCCATGTCATGCTGATTTTGATTGAGTTGAATGACATTTGAATTGTGTTTAATTCAAGATGTTGCTGGCTTAGTTTTGGATGGATCCGTTGATTTTGTGCCGTTCTTTCAAAATGTCCCTTCAAGTTTGAAGCTTCAGCAGTTAGAGGCTACTTTATTTTGCTTTCCCCGTTTTTCTAGGTTTGAATTCTGTAGCCCGCTTCCAAAATTACTTACGTTAGGAGTAAATTCTTTAAAAAGGCCTAACATAAGAAATTTGACGTATTTTTTCAGTTTTAAATAATCGCCCTAAAATTGAGCCAAAATACGTAAAAGTTCAATCAAAGTAGCATTAATCATTAGGTTAGGACACTTTTTGAATTTTATCGAAAAAATAAAATCGGGCCGTTTTTTCTGTTTTTTTGTTCCATAATTACTGTGGGCCTTTACCCGAAATCCCTAGAGTCTCGGCAAAACATTCATAGCGGTAGTTTCGCAAAAAAATGTTCTAGAATTTAACATGCAGGAATAATGCAATTAAACTAAACAATTAAAAGATTTTCAGTTCAGTTAAGTGGACCTGCCCAAAATGGTACGGTATGAATAAATAAAGCCAATGTTTACTACTCTCAAAACATCTTAATTTCATAATCCCACGGTAACCTTTGCGAAACTTAATCATCTTAACGTCGTCATAGAACTCAGCTGTGAGCTCTAATGGTTTTGTGGCCTCCATATCGTTAAACACTGGCAAACATTCAGTCCACTCTGTGTTCACATCCATATTGCACATTTTTATCATATCATATCTAGATTTAATTCGATTCTTAGCTAGGCATGCATGCATATGCGTTTCAGAAACGTTACGTTTCAAGTCAATGTTTTGACAGTGTTCCATAACAAAAACATTATTTCAGTGTCGAAATATTTCTGTTAACTGCCCTGAGTTCAGCATTCTTCTAAACATGAAGGATATAAAGCCAAAACAAATGATATAGTGTATATCTTTAGATTTTAATTTATTGCATTCTTTACTCATTTACCCAAGCTCATTCCAGATAGCCCTTGCAAACGCCAAGAGGCAAACTTACAGGTCATCTGGTAAACTTAATTCTTAAAAGTCAGCACCCACTAGAGAGCCCCGAAGGCATTGGTTAAGTTTTTCCTTTCATCCCAACCAACGTCATTACGCAAAAGCCACCTCCTTTACCTAGAATCTAGCCAAGAGCCCCTATTATAGTCTCCTTATCCCACTTATACATAAATTCATTACCTCAGGGTCGATTATGACGAGTTGCATTCACTTTTGATGAAACAGGTGAGACAGATGACATCACCGAATGGCGATAGAGTTTTTTCATTTCGTATAACGTCACCTAGTTTTGTTGGAGTGAATGCAACATGAGGCCCTTGGACTTTCCAAGGTGAGCTGAGGAGTGTTTACGCCGTTTATCAAAAGGGGGCCATAGTGCATTTCCAAATCAGGTTGCGCGGCGCGCGGCTGTCTGATGTCACCCGAAGGTTGGGAGCATACAAACAGGCTAGGGAGCAATTTCAGGCCGCCTTCTTTTAGGCCTCAAACGCCCACTCAGCCTACGTAGGCGAGGCTAGAAATAGTAGGGCCCCTCCTAGGTCATGCACCCATTGACTCCACGCCATGCCACTTATGACCTGGCTTTGTCTGAAGCTCAAAGTTTCAGAGCGGGGCTGGAGGGTGAGTCTTGAAGCTTCACATAGGCCTCATTCAGCCCAAACTAGTCACCTATTTTCATCTGCAGGAGCATAACAGAATCGCCAAACAAAAGAGATCCATCCGATGGGCAGTGAGTGGAGCCTGGTGGTGGTGCTGGGCCCACTGGTGGTCCAGGTCTGCTGCAGCTCTTCGACCTCCTCCCTTCAGCTCTCCTCCATCTCCAGGCCCCGGGCGCCGCCCGCTCTCCCCTCCAACATCGCCCGCTTCCTCGCCGCCCAGGCCAGTTCCGATGCCTCCGCCGCCGACGGACAGAAAACTATTTCGCCGAGCGCCTTTATCAGGTCCCTTTTTTCATGTCCCACTCCTTTCTTCCTCTCCTGCAGCCTCTTATCCCAGCTATCGATGGATTGCCTTAATAGGGTGTGATTTTAATTGTAGCTGGAGTGTCGGGCATTTAATTTATTGTATTTGTAGCAATCGATTTCCTACTAGGGAGTGAATTTTGTTGTTAGTTTAGTTATTTGCATTTAATCTATTGCAATCGTAGCTATCGATTTCTTACTATGAGATGGTACTATTAGTTGTTAATTTAGTTATTTGCATTTAATTGTAGTGCATTTGACATTTTGTCATTTGTTGCTACTTTCCTAGAAATGTCTAAGCTTATCGTTTAAGGTCAATGCGGATAGCCCTAAGGACTTCATCTGTTAATCTTGGCTGACGCATTTGAGAAAGCTCTCAAGCGCATTAACCTTGCTAAACTTCCGGCTTCTAAATTTGTTGAATGCCGCAAAAACGGCCTTCTCAAGAACTTTAAATGTTAAGCTCTTCGTTTAAGGTCATTGCGGATAACACTGACTTTCGTCTGTTAATTTCGGCTGACATTAGAGAATGCTTTCTCCCTTGCCAAACTTCCAATTTCTGTATCCTAAATGCTGCCAAAATGACCATCTCAAAAACTTAATCATCAGAGGGCTCAAAAACGATGAGATGATGAGCCCAAAAACCTATTGATCAATGCTAAATTAAAACCAAACTGACAAAGTTTGCCCAAAATCAATAACAAAAACCCAACCTCTATACCAGGGCCCAAATATCTACAACAGCATGGACGATGGTGCGATGATCTTTATACGATTGTTCAATTGTTCAAACACATTGACACCATCCTCCAGCTGAGCTCAGGAACTCAGCCTCAAACTAGACTGAGACTGTGAAACAGTGCTCAGAAACATTGCCAGGCAGTGCTGGAGGCAGAACGGCGCTCTCTAGGCGGCATCCTGAACCTGCCCGGCGGCGGCGGCCCCTTCAGTCTCCTCCCCGCCTCCCTGGGGCAGCAGGCCAGCCTCGAGGAGGCTCGCAGCAGAGCCCCCGCCAGCAACGACGGCCAGCCTCACCTCCAGGGCATCACCACCATCTCATGAGCCACATCCTCCCACCGCCGCCCTCTCGCTGACGCCCTCCTCATCCTATACACCAGCCTACACCGGCAGTCACAGAACTCTGCGCCCACGCCCTACGCCCTGGTGACTAACATCCCCCCTTCTTCTTAGCTTCTTCTGATGTCCTTCTATTATAGTCTGTCAGCAGTGACTCCTCAGCAAAGTTCTTGCTTTTCCTAAACTCCTCTTGCGAAAGATGGGCTGAGCAGTATCTTTCGATCCATGTGACGCAGCAACAGCCCCAGCTCCATCGACTCCTGTCCACTCTACCCCATAGTGGTTAGGAGGAATGAACAGCTACAGAGCACAAGAATGCTTCGACTGACAAATACCATACGGTACATAGGCAGTCGGGGGGATATGAGAAGGAGAGATCACTGAAGGCCTGGAACTGCTGGGGGCAAGGAAAAGGGGCTGCGATCTTGGGCCAGGAGGGGAATCTGGTCATTTTTTAGCGCCCCCTTCAGTTCCTCGGCCCCACAGAGTCACACCGCTAGCGGCCTCCTGAACTGCCCTGGGCATCCTTCCACCCGCCTCCACTCCACCCCTATAGGCCCCCAGAGGGGGGGCGAATTGAAGGTGGCAGGGAGGAGGGATGAGGACGGTAACTGGCGAAGGCGTTTGGCATCCAGGGGTAGGCCTGGAGGGGACAATGCGGCAGTGCATTTGGCAAAAAGGAGGACGGGTGTCACGCCCTTGGCTGTGGGGCGTGGGAACGACACGTCCTCCCTCCCATTGTCCGCCCCCGTCCCCCTCCTCAGGTTAGTAGCTCACCGGTTGCCCGCAACCGCAATGCCACGCCTCGTTCTTTGAGAAACTGATCCCCTGCTTGCTCGGATGGGATCATTGCCAAGGAAATATGGCTATGGTTCTGGAGGGTCAGGAGAGGCAAAGGTGGAAATGGATCCAGCTCTAGCGCTAATTTTTATTGAGACACATATGGCATTAAATTGAATGAATTTTGTTACAGATGAAATGTTGCATCCTCCACAGCAGCCCTCTTTGTCTATTATCATGGTTCTCATGAGATGATCCGGGATGTCAATGGTTAACAAATTGTTTGAAAATGATAGCATATTGATCGTTATTACGCCCTCCTTCAAGGTTTTTGCCCCTTCGCGCAATTTATGGCCCCTTCGCGCCCTTCGCGCAATAATTGTTTTGCGAGCATTGTCAAGAAAATGACTAATTTAATAATGTGCGATTTAGTTTCAGGAAAAAAGATTGTCAAGATCCGTTGAAAATTAATTCGCCATTCCTCAAAATACCCCATTTTTCATCATTTCTACCCAAAAAAGTAATTGGGTAAGAGCAATTGGGTGTCACGGCAAGGGGAGATGAAGTAGGTGAAGCAGGAAACTATGGATTTAGCAGAAATTGTCATGGGCGTTTAGCGACAGGAATTGTCATGGGTGGTATCACTGGGGCGTGTCACTGGTTTTTGACAGAAACTTGACCGGTTGTGCCTTGAGCTTGGCTTTCTAGTTTGCGACTTGAAAATTAATTTAATTTGTTTTCGATTTTAATTTTAGTAATTTTAGTGATTTTAAATCTGATTGTGAAGCCTCTATTCAACTATCATTGTATTTAGGACAGCCCAAAAGTTTTATGCAGTTTCAAAAGACGCCCTCGGTTTCTCCAGTTCACCAGTTGGGCCCAATAACGCATGGTACATTGGCCAGCAGGAAACGTAGGCGCAGTGATTTGAGAGCAGCAGAAGCTCCAGTCCACTCCAACAGCAGCAAAAGCGCAGCCAGTCCAAGAGCATAGGCGTAGGCCATCACCGCGGGTGCAGCCCTGGCAAAAGTAGAGCTAAGTTCTATTGCTCCGACCTCAGCGACGGACAGGTCCTCGTCCTTAGGGTGGGAGTGGAGAAATGGGCCATCCCTAAAGAGGCGGGAATGGGCAGACCGAGATGGTTTAGGGTTCGGAATGGCGGCAAGGCGAAGCGCCTCTGTGCTGGCCCGCTTCGGACAGGGCTCCTCGCTCGCGCCGCATCCAAGCCTCGACCAGAACTTGCCATGACCCCAGATACGAGCGGGTTCAAATCGTTTTTGGCCTTTTTTCCCCCAGACCAAGTCTTTGTGAATCAACAAAATCAGCCGACCTTGATATGAGGGCTGTAGATGAGGTACTGGAACTGGCATGGCTGAGGTCGTGGGAGGCTCGGTGGCGCAGTCTTGGCGCCAGGCTGGAGGGGCGTCTCGTCGTTGGTGACCAAGAGCTGGCCAAGCTTCAGCCGCACCGGCCCTGCGCAGCAAGGCTGCCTGTTCATCCATTGAGATGAGGAGGAAGCAACTGCCGAACAGTGCCTGGTAGACCAGCGAAGCGCCCAACACCTAGCAATCCATGCTTTCTTCATTTACTCAAAAACATCATGTTTGCTACCACACTTATTTAGCTCGGCAATTGCCTGCCTGGGACCCATTTATTTTCACCAGCCATACATCTTTCTTACAAGAGTAAAATGCTACAGCATGAGCAGCTTGTGAATCTTGCCAATCATCAAAAGGAACTAGACAAGATGTGACAAAATGATGATAAATTTAGTTTTAAATTATGAACAATTTTGAGTTAAAAGTTAAAAGCTTCATCTACAAAATCCACTGATCATTCATAAGCAGGCGGCAAATTATAGCTTTCGATTGATGTTATAGCATAGGGAGCCTCCCCCCCCCCCCCCCCCTCCCTATGTTATAGCATAGGGAGCCTCCCCCCCTCCCTATGTTATAGCATAGGGAGCCTCCCCCCTCCCTATGTTATAGCATAGGGAGCCTCCCCCGTCTCTATGTTTAAGCATAGGGAGCCTCCCCCCTCCCTATGTTATAGCATAGGGAGCCTCCCCCCTCCCTATGTTATAGCATAGGGAGCCTCCCCCCTCCCTATGTTATAGCATAGGGAGCCTCCCCCCTCCCTATGTTATAGCATAGGGAGCCTCCCCCGTCTCTATGTTATAGCATAGGGAGCCTCCCCCGTCTCTATGTTTAAGCATAGGGAGCCTCCCCCCTCCCTATGTTGAAGGATAGGGAGCCTCCCCCATCACAAAGACCACTTAATTATATTTATAGTCGTTAAACGGTACCGTCTATAAATGTCAATCATCTATATATATATATATATATATAGACGATAGTCGGTACCGTCTATAAACGTCAAAAATAAAAGATATCGTCGTAGCCGTTATTTTAGCCGTTTATATTTATATAGGCGGTACACCCATTTCCGTTATCTTTTATAGCCTGTATCCAATCTCAGACAAAGTGCCCATCTTTGCCATTTTCATGCCCTCAACTTACCTATTCGGGTAAATGACTATCATTTTTGAAATTCTCGTGTAATTTTGGTCTAGAAACTGATGAGAAATTTTTCAAAAAGAGATGTACCAAAGGAAAAAAAATCACTTTTGTAAGCCACAGTCAAGAATGGCCCCATGTTATAACATAGGGCACTTTGACGAAGGGGCGATTTTTGCACTAAAAAACTCTCTGCTCTTCTGTAGATCAATATTTCTTAATTTCCTCTTGTGAACTTAATTATCTAGGCCTTTTGCAAATATTTATTAAGAAAAAACATTGGGTTTTACTTGGCAATTTTGGAAAAAGACCCAAAAATAGAAGACAGATCAAGAATTGGCCCTATGCTACAACATAGGCAAAAAATGACCGAAAAATTTTTGGTCTTGAATTTTGATTCCAATGGCCTAAATCGATACTGCTGCTTCATATACACCAGAAAATGTCATTTTTGTGACCCATTTTGATGAATTTTACAATTTGGTATTTACAATTTTTTCTCAGTGTGACCCTAAGCTGGTCATAAAAATACAATGTATGAAATTTCAAAATTCGTCAAAATGGGCCACAAAAATGACATTTTCTGGTGTATATGAGGCAGGAGTATCGATATAGGCTATTGGAATCAAAATTCAAGACCAAAAATTGTTTGGTCTTTTATTGCCTATGTTATAGCATAGGGCCAATTCTTGACCTGTCTTCGATCTATGGGTCTTTTTTCCCAAATTGCCAAGTAAAACCCAATGTTTTTTCTTCATAAATATTTGCAAAAGGCCTAGATAATTAAGTTCACAAGAGGAAATTAAGAAATATTGATCTACAGAAGAGCAGAGAGTTTTTTAGTGCAAAAATCGCCCCTTCGTCAAAGTGCCCTATGTTATAACATGGGGCCATTCTTGACTGTGGCTTACAAAAGTGATTTTTTTTCCTTTGGTACATCTCTTTTTGAAAAATTTCTCATCAGTTTCTAGACCAAAATTACACGAGAATTTCAAAAATGATAGTCATTTACCCGAATAGGTAAGTTGAGGGCATGAAAATGGCATGTTTTGACAAAAATGGAAAAATTCTGATTTTGGTAATAAGCTAGTTAGTTAAAGTTTTTTCGATTCAGGTGCATATTGGGAACAAACCAAGGGCACAGGCAAGTCAACAAGATTGTTAGCTTTCGATCGATATCCATAATGCTAGTATTTTGAGCGTAAAATACCTAGAAATTGCCAGAAATATAAGTTGAACTCGCTAAAACTCAAATTTTGGCAAATTTTCGACCTCCCTTCACGTTTGGAGCTGTAGCGAGCCCAATTTTCAGTATATTTCGCCCTAAATTGGTGGAGATACATAAAATTGTTTGGAGATTCAGAATCTGCCATAAAAATGGGGGTCAAAAAATTTATGTCCGGCCCCCCTTGCAGGATTCGTGTTACTACCAAAAACCGGGTCTTAAACTACTTCTCTTCACATATCTCGAAATTTAAACTCAAGAAATTTTTATATAAACTTTTCTAAAACATAGTTAGTCTATACCGGATGGCGGGCGCATGCCTAGACAGTCGTTACCACAATATAGGGCGTACCCGGCGATATTTTTTAAAGGCTCGCGTACAACATAGTAAGTCCTTACTCTGGCCATCCGGTTATATATATATCAACTCGTCTATGTGGGGAGGGGGGGGCGTGCATCGTATGGGGGGGGGGTATTTTGAGTGGGGTTGGGTTTAAGTGAGGGGGGATGCGATAAGTGGGGGGGGGGACCGTGCATAGTCCTATTATCTTCCAATATGACCCAAACGAGGGTAAATAAATAATCCTAGGGCGCGACAGCGCCCTAGGTATGAATGGGTGATCAGTGCTCTGGGGTAAAACGATTTGGAGTTCTACTTCACTTTTCACACCACGCTGAGACCATTTACTCCACCTCCACTTCACCCCATTGACTACCCTCCCCATTTTGATTCACCCTATTCACTTTTTTCCACTTTCCAACCCTTTTCTACTTTTTTCTACTTTTTTTCACCTAAAATCCCAAAAAATTATAAAACCACCAGATAAATGCTGAATTTGAAGCCGCGCCTATCCCAGCACCTCAAAACAGTGGACTACTGTACATTAGGCAACACTAGGAGGCATGGAAGGCGAGCCTCAGACAGTCTTCAGTCATAGTTTTCAGCTCTAAAAAGACAGGAGAGGGGTGAGGGTGTGGGGTGTGGTGTGGCATCAACATAGGGGGGTAGGGCCCCTATGCTTCAATCTAGGGACGGGGGAGGCGGCCTATGCTTCAACATAAAAATGAAGACAAACATTTTAGAAAAAATTTCGAAAAAAAATTTCGAAAAAAAATTTTGCTAAAAATATCTAGAAAATTTTTGAAAAATTTTGAAAAATTTTGAAAATTTTTGGTCTTAAGCGGGGAAAATCTAGGTCTGAGCCCATCATAAGGGGGCCAATTTAAGTGAAAAGTGATAAAAAAAGTAAAAAGTGAAAGTAAAAAAATAGGTGGAAAGTAAAAGGGTTTTATACTCCACTTCCACTCCACCTCACGGACACCAAAATCATTTTGTTTCAATTTCATATCACCAACATTTTCTGAAAAATAGTTTTTTTTTCACTTTTTCCACTTTTTGCTTTTTTTTATACTTTTTACCCCAGAGCACTGTGGGTGATCAAGTTATTCCACGGTTGCGTGTTACCGAATTGATTGGAAGACTGGTAGGTTGAACCCTACGACATATATACATCAATCGAAAGCCATAAATTGCCGCCTGCTTATGAATGATCAGTGGATTTTGTAGATGAAGCTTTTAAACTTTTAACTCAAAATTGTTCATAATTTAAAACTAAATTTATCATCATTTTGTCACATCTTGTCTAGTTCCTTTTGATGATTGGCAATTCATAAGCTGCTCATGCTGTAGCATTTTACTCTTGTAAAGAAGATGTATGGCTCGTGAAAATAAATGGGTCCCAGGCAGGCAATTGCCGAGCTAAATAAGTGTGGAGCAAACATGATGTTTTTGAGTAAAAATGAAGAAAAGCATGGATCGCCAGGTGTTGGGCGCTTCGCCGGTCTACCAGGCACTGTTCGGCAGTCGCTTCCGCCTCATCTCAATGGATGAGCAGGCAGCCTTGCTGCGCAGGCCGGAGCGGCTGAAGCTTGGCCAGCTCTTGGTCACCAACGATGAGACGCCCCTCCCAGCCTGGCGCCAAGACTGCGCCACCGAGCTCTTCTACGACCTCAGCCATGCCAAGTTCCAGTACCTCATCTACAGCCCTCATATCAAGGTCGGCTGATTTTGTCGATTCTCAAAGACTTGGTCTGGGGAAAAAAAGGCCAAAAACTATTTGAACCCGCCCTATCTTGGGTCATGGCAAGTTCTGGTTGAGGCTTGGATGCGGCGCGAGCGAGGAGCCCTGTCCGAAGTGGCCAGCACAGAGGCGCTTCGCCTCGCCGTCATTCCGAACCCTAACCACTGGTCTGCCCATTCCCCGCCTCTTTAGGATGGCCCATTTCTCCACTCCCACCCTAGGATGAGGACCTGTCCGTCGCTGAGGTCGGAGCAGAATCAGCTCTACTTCCGCCAGGTGCAACCCGCGGTGATGGCCTACGCCTATGCTCTTGGACTGGCTGCGCTTTTGCTGCTGTTGGAGTGGACTGGAAACTTCTGCTGCTCTCAATCACTGCGCCTACGTTTCCTGCTGGCCAATGTACCATGCGTTATTGGGCCCAACTTGTGAACTGGAGAAACCCAGGGCGTTTTTTGAAACTGCATAAAACTTTTGTGCTGTCCTAAATACAATGATAGTTGAATAGAGGCTTCACAATCAGATTTAAAATCACTAAAATTACTAAAATTAAAATCGAAAACAAATTAAATTAATTTTCAAGTCGCAAACTAGAAAGCCAAGCTCAAGGCACAACCGGTCAAGTTTCTGTCAAAAACCAGTGACACGCCCCAGTGATACCACCCATGACAATTCCTGTCGCTAAATGCCCATGACAATTTCTGCTAAATCCATAGTTTCCTGCTTCACCTACTTCATTTTCCTCCTGCCGCTAACACCCAATTGCTCTTACCCAATTACTTTTTTGGGTAGAAATGATGAAAAATGGGGTATGTTGAGCAATGGCGAATTAATTTTCAACGGATCTTGACAATCTTTTTTCCTGAAACTAAATTGCACATTATTAAATTAGTCATTTTTTCAACAATGCTCGCAAAACAATTATTGCGCGAAGGGCGCGAAGGGGCCATAAATTGCGCGAAGGGGCAAAAACCTTGAAGGAGGGCGTAATAACGATCAATATGCTATCATTTTCAAACAATTTGTTAACCATCGACATCCCGGATCATCTCATGAGAACCATGATAATAGACAAAGAGGGCTGCTGTGGAGGATGCAACATTTCATCTGTAACAAAATTATTCAATTTAATGCCATATGTGTCTCAGCAAAAATTAGCGCTAGAGCCGGATCCATTTCCACCTTTGCCTCTGACCCTCCAGAACCATAGCCATATTTCCTTGGCAATCATCCCATCCGAGCAGCAGGGGATCAGTTTCTCAAAGAACGAGGCGTGGCATTGCGGTTTGCGGCAACCCGTGAGTGATGCAACCTGAGGAGGGGGACGGGGGCGGACAATGGGAGGAGGACGTGTCGTTCCCACGCCCCACAGCCAAGGGCGCACCCGTCCTCCTTTTTGCCAAACGCACTGCCGCATTGTCCCCTCCAGGCCTACCCCTGGATGCCAAACGCCTTCGCCAGCTACCGTCCTCATCCACTCCTCTGCCACCTCCAATTCGCCCCCCTCTGGGGGCCTATAGGGGTGGAGTGGAGGTGGGTGGATAATTTAGGGCAGTTCAGGAGGCCGTCTAGCGGTGTGACTCTGCGGGGCCGAGGAACTTGCAAGGGGGCGCTAAAAACGACCAGTTTCCCCTCCTGGCCCAGATTCGCAGCCCCTTTTCCCTGCCCAGCAGTTCCAGGCCTTCAGTGATCTCTCCTTCGCATATCCCCCCGACACCCTATGTACCGTATGGCATTTGTCAGTCGAAGCATTCTTGCGCTCTGTAGCCGTTCAATCCGCCAAACCACCATGGTCTAGAGTGGACAGGAGTCTATGGAGCTGGGGCTGTCGCTGCGTCACATGGATCGAAAGGTACGCCCAGCCCATCTTTCGCAAGAGGAGTTTAGGAAAAAGCAAGGACTTTGTGAGGATCACTGCTCGCAGAGTATAATAGAAGGACATCAGAAGAAGCTAAGAAGAAGGGGGGATGTGAGTCACCAGGGCGCAGGGGGTGGGCGCAGAGTTTGTGACTGCCGGTGTAGGCTGGTGTATAGGATGAGGAGGGCGTCAGCGAGAGGGCGGCGGTGGGAGGATGTGGCTCATGATGGTGGCGATGCCCTGGAGGCGAGGCTGGCCGTCGTCGCTGGCGGGGGCTCGGCTGTGAGCCTCCTCGAGGCTGGCCTGCTGCCCCAGGGAGGCGGGGAGGAGACTGAAGGGGCCGCCGCCGCCGGGCAGGTTCAGGATGCCGCCTAGAGAGCGCCGTTCTGCCTCCAGCACTGCCTGGCAATGTTTCTGAGCACTGTTTCACAGTCTCAGTCTAGTTTGAGGCTGAGTTCCTGAGCTCAGCTGGAGGATGGTGTCAATGTGTTTGAACAATTGAACAATCGTATAAAAATATTGGCACCATCGTCCATGCTCTTGTAGATATTTGGGCCTGGGTATAGAGGTTGGGGTTTCGTTATTGATTTTGGGCAAATTTTGGCAGTTTGGTTTTAATTTAGCATTGATCAATAGGTTTTTGGGCTCATCATCTCATCGTTTTTGAGCCCTTCGATGATTAAGTTTTTGAGATGGTCATTTTGGCAGCATTTAGGATACAGAAATTGGAAGTTTGGCAAGGGAGAAAGCATTCTCAAATGTCAGCCAAAATTAACAGACGAAAGTCAGTGTTATCCGCAATGACCTTAAACGAAGAGCTTAACATTTAAAGTTCTTGAGAAGGCCGTTTTTGCGGCATTTAGGAGTCAGAAGCTGGAAGTTTAGCAAGGTTAATGCGCTTGAGAGCTTTCTCAAATGTCAGCCAAGATTAACAGATGAAAGCCAGGGCTATCCGCATTGACCTTAAACGATAAGCTTAGACATTTCTAGGAAAGTAGCAACAACTGAAATGTCAAATGCACTACAATTAAATGCAAATAACTAAATTAACAACTAAATGCACTCCATAGTAAGAAATCGATAGCTACGATTGCAATAGATTAAATGCAAATAACTAAACTAACAACAAAATTCACTCCCTAGTAGGAAATCGATTGCTACAAATACAATAAATTAAATGCCCTACACTCCAGCTACAATTAAAATCACACCCTATTAGGGCAATCGATCGATAGCTGGGATAAGAGGCTGCAGGAGAGGAAGAAAGGAGTGGGACATGAAAAAAGGGACCTGATAAAGGCGCTCGGCGAATAGTCTTCGTCTGTTGGCGGCGGAGGCATCGGAGCTGGCCTGGGCGGCGAGGAAGCGGGCGATGTTGGAGGGGAGAGCGGGCGGCGCCCGGGGCCTGGAGATGGAGTAGAGCTGAAGGGAGGAGGGCGAAGAGCTGCAGCAGACCTGGACCACCAGTGGGCCCAGCACCACCACCAGGCTCCACTCACTGCCCATCGGATGGATCTCTTTTGTTTGGCGATTCTGTTATGCTCCTGCAGATGAAAATAGGTGACTAGTTTGGGCTGAATGAGGCCTATGTGAAGCTTCAAGACTCATCTTTGAGCTCGCTCTGAAACTTTGAGCTTCAGACAAAGCCAGGTCATAAGTGGCATGGCGTGGAGTCAATGGGTGCATGACCTAGGAGGGGCCCTACTATTTCTAGCCTCGCCTACGTAGGCTGAGTGGGCGTTTGAGGCCTAAAAGAAGGCGGCCTGAAATTGCTTCCTAGCCTGTTCGCACGCTCCGAACCTTCGGGTGACATCAGACAGCCGCGCGCCGCGCAGCCCTATTTGGAAATGCACTATGGCCCCCTTTTGATAAACGGCGTAAACACTCCTCAGCCCACCCTGGAAAGTCCAAGGGCCTCATGTTGCATTCACTCCAACAAAACTAGGTGACGTTATACGAAATGAAAAACTCTATCGCCATTCGGTGATGTCATCTGTCGCACCTGTGCCATCAAAAGCGAATGCAACTCGTCATAATCGACCCTGAGGTAATGAATTTATGATAAGTGGGATAAGGAGACTATAATAGGGGCTCTTGGCTAGATTCTAGGTAAAGGAGGTGGCTTTTGCGTAATGACGTTGGTTGGGAGGAAGGTAGTGAATGGATGCCTTTGGGGCTCTCTAGTGGGTGCTGACTTTTAAGAATTAAGTTTACCAGATGACGTGGAAGTTTGCCTCTTGGCGTTTGCAAGGGCTATCTGGAATGAGCTTGGGTAAATGAGAAAAGAATGCAATAAATTAAAATCTAAAGATATACACTATATCATTTGTTTTGGCTTTATATCCTTTATTTCTAAGAATGCTGAACTCAGGGCAGTTAACAGAAATATTTCGACACTGAAATAATGTTTTTGTTATGGAACACTGTCAAAACATTGACTTGAAACGTAACGTTTCTGAAACGCATATGCATGCATGCCTAGCTAAGAATCGAATTAAATCTAGATATGATATGATAAAAATGTGATATGGATGCTAACATATAGTGGACTGAATGTTTGCCAGTGTTTAACGATATGGAGGCCACAAAACCATTAGAGCTCACAGCTGAGTTCTATGACGACGTTAAGATGATTAAGTTTCGCAAAGGTTACCGTGGGATTATGAAATTAAGATGTTTTGAGAGTAGTAAACATTGGCTTTATTTATTCATACCGTACCATTTTGGGCAAGTCCACTTAACTTAACTTAAAATCTTTTAATCGTTTAGTTTAATTGCATTATTCCTGCATGTTAAATTCTAGAACATTTTTTTGCGAAACTACCGCTATGAATGTTTTGCCGAGACTCTAAGGATTTGGTAAAGGCCCATAATTATGGAACAAAAAAACAGAAAAAACGGCCCGATTTTATTTTTTCAATAAAATCAAAAAAGTGTCCTAACCTAATGATTAATGCTACTTTGATCTAACTTTTACGTATTTTGGCTCAATTTTAGGGCGATTATTTAAAACTGAAAAGATGTCAAATTTCTTATGTTAGGCCTTTTTAAAGAATTTACTCCTAACGTAAGTAAATTTGGAAGCGGGCTACAGAATTCAAACCTAGAAAAACGGGGAAAGCAAAATAAAGTAGCCTCTAACTGCTGAAGCTTCAAGCTTGAAGGGACATTTTGAAAGAACGGCACAAAATCAACGGATCCATCGAAAACTAAGCCAGCAACATCTTGAATTAAACACAATTCAAATGTCATTCAACTCAATCAAAATCAGCATGACATGGCAACCAAGATTTTTAGGCCCCCTTAATGTTGCAACCTAAAGTATTCTTTGTACGAGACCAAGCGAAAAAATCGTTGTGGCAGCTAAAATACTAGCGGCATAATTCTTGCGCTAGCCTATCGCAGTTAGCTATTAGCGGTCCTTCAAGTAGCCATCGCCATAGCGAGCCCATGAGCCGTGAATAAATCAGCGATTTTTACGATTTCTGACCTCATCATTTATCAATTTCACGATTAGCGCCTGACAGCATCAGTTTTCTCTTTCGTCATCAACTGAATAGGCGGAAGAAAGTTGCAGATAAAGAAGCCACTGATGGAGAAGCGACGGCGGGCCAGGATCAACGGGTGCCTGGGCGAGCTCAAGGTTCCGCTTTTCCTCCTCGGGCAAAAGGTCATCGCAGCCAATATAGCCAGAGCCTTGCCGCTCGCTGCTTTTAATCAGGCCACGTCAGAGGGGCTAAAAGGGGCCCCTGGGGAAGGAGAAGGGGGCGGAGAGGGGATGGGGGGAGAGGGTAGGCGCAAGAGGCAAGGATGTGGCAGCTACTAGACAGCCTTGTGGGAGGAGTAGCGTCAGTGACAGCACTGACATTCTTTAGCCTTGAAACTACGCCCACGCATTGCTTGCTCAAGCGTTAATCCAACATTCTCAAAAGCGGCGGAAGGACTGGAATGGGGGAATGAATAAAACAAGGAGCTCAATTTCCATCGTGAATGCTGCTCCATAATAGCTCCTTGTATAGGCCCTATTGATGGAGGCCATTCAGCGGGACCCAGCCTCCACCTCGAAGCTGGAGAAGGCGGACATTCTGGAGATGACCGTTCAATTCCTGCGCCACTTGGAGTACCAACGACTGGCCCTTGCCGCCCAGCTACAGCCCTGTGTCCTTCAGCGATTCCAGGCTTTTTTCCTCACCCCCTTCTGTCCGCCAGAATCTAAGAGGTAGTTCAGGATGGCTGGCGGGAGTGCCAGCAACAGGTCCGCCTCTACCTCCACACCAGCCCTGAGCTTCAGTCGGAGGTTACCGACTGGAAATCCCCCAAAAAGCATGATTGAGAGGGGTCGTTTAGGTAGGAGCTCGTCTGGAGGCGCATCTAAGCCGACGTGAGGCTGCCAGCAGCCAGTGGCATCTCCTGCTCAGTCGTCGCCTGCCCGCCACCCCACTCGTATGCCTCTCTGGCCTACTCCCCTCAGTTCATGCTCCCCCAAGCTCCAGCCTCATTCCCAGTCCCTGCCGCCGGACGAAGGAGGAGAGAAGCGGTCGATGGGGGAGGAAGATGAGGAGGAGGAGCAGAGAGAGAAGCGGCGACGAAAGGAGAGTGTTTGGCGGCCTTGGTGATCCCTGGTCCCTTCCAGTGAAATGATGCCTGCTCTAGACAGTTTTCCCGGTGCTCAGTGACTGTAGACGAACATTGGCGATAGCCTGAGGGCAGAGACGTCTGTGTACACTACACCCCCTTCTTGCCCCGTTCCCTTGGTCAGTGTAGGTACGCAGTGGAAGGGGAGAAGGTCCACAAAGAATCTCCAGACACGAGGTCACTCACATCCTAGTGGAACGCCAAGAGGACAACCATGCAACTGCAAACTTGCTGCCTGTCTTTCTGGATTTTTCTACTCGCCAAAGGCATCGAGCTGACTGAGGAAGAGCAGAAATTTCTCAGCGTTCCTTTAAGCTAACTGAAGTTCTGAAGCTCTTGCAGTAGGCAATGACGTACAGGTGGTAGTCACTCATGAGGCTGATGAAGACGAGTGCGAACTGTGGACGCAGGAGGGTGACAAGATCTACTGGCACTACAAAGGCACCCTGCCCGACGGCAAGCCCTTCGATTCCGGCAATTTTGAGGTCGTTCTTCACTCACAGTCTTATATTAGGTTAATAAAATTTTTAAAAAAATTAAACAAAATTCTGGTCTAACTGAAAAAACATGAAGCAATAGCCTCCTCGGCTCAATGGAAACGTAGGTCATTAAGAAAAGTCTCTCAGTGTCACTACTCAAACCGAATCTAAGCGCCACTGTACCTGAATTGTTACTCAACCTCACTATTCTTAAACTCCACTAAGCGTCACTTTGCTTAGAGCTTTAGCCCTAGTTGCCCTAGCCCTTTAGCCTTTTGGCAAGAAATGTCAGTTGGTGTCAAAAGTGGTGCACGTCATAAGGTGCAGCAGTAAAACGTTGCGTAATTTCCCTGATGCTGACCTTCATTAAGCACTTTGAAGCTTTGCAGGCAACGCTTGGCGCAGGGCATGTGATCAAGGGCGTGGATCGAGCCATGCGCGACATGTGCGTAGGTTCGGGCCTCTTTCTTCATTAACTCTTTACCGCCCTAGACTACGCAAAGTTCTCTGGCCGAAAACTTCCCCAGCAGCTTGATTTGATCTTTATTCCAATGAAAACTGGGATTCAAATACAAAGCAGAAGCGGCAATGCCGGCTGAATAGGGTGACTAGGCCATACACTTTTTGAGGATATCACAGAATGCTGAGTGAGAAGCAAGGATCACATTCAGTTGAACTTTTCGTAAGCAGTTGAGAACAAGTGGAAAAATGAAGTGGGAGATGGAGGGGAACATGCAGGTGAGAAACGGCGGATGACAATCCAGCCTGAATGGGCTTACGGCGAACGTGGCTTTGCCGACCTCATCCCGCCCAACTCACCCATCCTTTTCAACGTTCAGCTGCTCAAAATCGTCCGCCCCAACGGCCAGAGCCAGGAGTATCGTCAAGAACTCTGACCCGCTGGCATCCTTTGCTATTTTTTTACATTATTCCATGTCTTTGTCACGACAACCAAGCTGTGAACGTGAGACACTGAACCTGGAAAGAGATACTGAACTGCGCGCCAAAACAAAATGCAACTGTCCAAGGGAAAGTTTATGACTTTACGTATCGCACATCCCCCAGCCAAGCAGCCCAGAGAAAAGCAGAGAGGCAGAGGACCGTCTAATCTTAGAAATAAGCAACGTTCCACTCACGCAGATCAGAACTAGCTGATCTGAAAGTTATTTATTAAATCTGTCAATTTATATTGCAATCTAAAAGCAAGTTAGTGCACTAAAAATCCGCACAGCCACAAAGCGAAGATTCACACAGTTTGCTTGGCTATTGTGTGATAGTGTAGGGCCAATGTTATTTTGTGTATGTAATGCAAGGTAAAATTACGAAATCAATAAGCGATTAATAATGGCGACCATAGTGAGATGTCTACTCTAGGAATCTTATGTTCCTCAGATGTATCCATCTATAGAGGGAAGTGGAAAACGATATGCTCTCGGGTCGTCGGCCCATCAGGATTGAAAGGTTGCCCTTGTCAAGGGCTTGAATCTGGCGCTTGGTAGGCGCTGTCTTTGGCGCTTATATTGACCCGGACATTGCGCACATAGCACATCACATACATGACATACACACTCAAAATTATGAGTTTAATTGTAGTGGCTAGATCTCGACAGGAAATACCGGGTGCTGCTTTCTATTTTTGACGAAATTTAAAAATTTATATCTCCAGCCCACATTAAGCTAGAAACTTGAAAATTGGTAGGGAAGTAGGTTTTGCCAATCTTGATTGATTTGCAAAACAATTTGCAGCTTAATTCAATGAGTAGAATCAGAGAAACAGTTGTTTTTGTAAGGTCACTCACAAATCGATGCACTCTCTACAGTGAAATTTTTTCACCTGATTATGAGGCTTGATCTCTTAGTCCCATGAAATCCGATTAAGCCGAAAATTTAACACAAGTTAGTTCTAAGTGCTCTTAACTTACCTATAAATTTTTATCTTTCTAGGTGCTCCCTCTGTTGCGAAACAGCCTTCGAAGTAAAACAATCTATTTCTTTTTTCCATGATTTCATAGTGTTCTCCAGCTGGACCGGCCCTTAGGCCTTAACCCTAGGAAAGGGGGAAAGTGTGGTGATTCCGATAGCTGTTTCTCGACAGAGGGAGCACTTAGACAGACAAAAATTTATAGGTAAGTTAAGGGCACTTAGAACTAACTTGTGTTAAATTTTGGGCTCAATCGGATTTGGTGGGGCTAAGAAATGAAGCCTCAAAATCAGGTGAAAAAAAATTTCACTGTGAAGGCGCATCGATTTCTGAGTGACCTTACAAAAACGACTGTTTCTCTGATGCTACTTAATGAATTAATCTGCAAATTATTTTGCAAATCAATCAGGGTTGGACCTACTTCTATATCAAATTTCAACTTTCTAGCTTATTGTGGGCTGGAATAAAATAAAATTTTAAATTTCGTCAAAAATAGGAGGCCGCACCCGGGTACTGCAAACTCTCTGTCCTCGGTATCGATCGGCCATATAGTTAGGGTTCTCTTCCCTAGCCGTCGAGGATCACAGGCGGAGTGTTTGCAGTATTCGATGCCGTTATTTAGTCAAAATTAAAGTCTGACATTAACGAACAAACATCCTTGATCAAGATGTTTCTTCTTCGACTTTTTTGGCAAACATTTCATCATTCCTTGTTGAAACAGCACGAAATGTAAAAAAAGTTGGCATTAAGTTGTGTGTTACTTAGCTAATTGATAAAGGGAGAGTATCAAAAATGACTCCTCCTCTGATTTTGATAAAGCTTTTTCCTGGTTAGGGGACATCAAAGTAAGTTTGCAAGCATATTCAGATTTTTCACCTTGGAAGAAAACTTTTCTAAAAAAAATCTAAATATTCCTGTGTTGTTGAATAAAAACAAAAGGAGAAAAAATCATAAAAAATCCAATTTCTCATTCTTTCTTTCTCCGTTCATCAGTGGCTGCAAATAACCAAAATAAAAATTTTAAGCCAAAAATTAGCTGGAGAAAGCTGCCCCGGAGTGTCGTTTATTTATGACTGTGGGAAACATGCGAATTTATTGACAGAATTTTTTTAAAGAAAATTTTGGACACAAATCAATCAAACCCCGCCTATTAACCAAAATCATCGAGGCATGCCAAGATGTTAGACTCCTCAGCTCAAAAAGCCTGTTCCGGAAATGAGTGCGAAATTTTACTGGAAAATTTGGCCACAACTGAACCAAACACCGCCCCATGGCTGAAACCATCTAGGCAGGTCAAAATACCAGCTCTAGAAGGCTGTTCCGGTAGGCAGTTTATGAGTGCAGCGGCAGGAAGGTGAGGCAGAGCTGGGCTGATTTAGCCGCCGCCCCATAGCACATGCAGTCAAAGCCCACTCTGACTCAGCATCCCGCAGGAATCATGCCCCTGCATACAAAGCCTGCTCGCCCCTTCACTCACAGCCATATCCGTCCCCTCTTGCCCGAGTGAGCCTGGAAAGGAGCAAAAACTGGCCGCCATGTCTGAAGTCAGATCCAAACCACCTCCAGCACCGACAAGTCTTGTCTATGAAGGCGACTGTCTTCCCTTCCGTGCCAAGGTTTAGCTGCTTTTCCTTCTACTTAGCGGTTATTTAGGCCAGCCTTTGAATGGTTATGCAAGTGGCGATTCTTGCCAACACATCCAGGGTACCAATGCGGCAAAAAAGATGGGAAAGAAGGGCTGGCGAAGCGCAAAGAGTGTGGAGGATTTTTTGCTCCAGACAAGCTTGAGTAGTTTTGAGGAGAGCCAAGTGGAGG
>JASANA010001998.1:0-24139 GCA_030248095.1 Ptycholaimellus sp. GST1_10
GCTACCGCTCCGCTAACGCTCCGCTCGCGCAAGCCCAATTGCAATCTAACAAAGCAAAATAACTCATATCACAAATTGCATAAAATGGATAAAAATACTATATATGTATACAAGAGAAAGATACAATTCAAATGGGGCAGCGGTGCTGATCCTGGGTGGCATCTTGAGTCATTGACACAGGCCCTGAAGCGACTTGTCCATCATCTACAAAATTTTCATTTGCGCATCCTAAACGTTCTGCCAATTTATCAGGAAGTGGTGATAGCAATACAGCGTCCATAATTTGGAAAAACGTTTCGTCCGCAGTAATGTATAAACGACCTGCACATGACGCCACGGAGGACGAGTTTTTAAACGATTTCTCTTGGAAGAACAATCGACGATGTTTTGACTTGTTCTACCACTGTCTTGACTTGCTTGAATGGATTTGACGACCTAGTTAAGAATGTGAATTAAGAAAGCAGAGCCTAATGCTGTGTGCAATGTGTGGCCATAGTTAATTCTTCTCTTTTCGCCTCTGTACGTCCCAGTTTTTTTGTCTTTCATCGTTTCTGCATTTTGTATTAATATAATAAGCTAAAATTTGAATTTATACAAGAACAGTCTATCAACATAATTTTTCAAAAAATAATTGGACTAAGAAATGCAAATAAGGTAATTTGGCATATTGTATCAATAGTTTATTGTTTGAAAGTATTAATCGATGCGGAATGAGGTAAGGTGCAAGACTTTGGCATAATAGAGAAGCGTAAGCGAATTTCCGTAAAACTTTGCAATGATTCTATTTTGTCATTTTCCACATTCAAATGGATAGAATGATAAATTGGCTTTATTGATGATATAAGGTCTGAATGGCTTTTTGATGGAACCATAAAACATTGAACATTGTCCGTTTTAAAGTAAATATTGGGTCGACATGGTAATTTATGTTTTGGTTTTGGTTGTGGTGTTCTAGTGCACGGCATCACTTGAAATTCTAAAGGATTTTCAAAATCGTGTTTGTTGTATGACGTAAAATTAGAAGTTTTTGACTTTTGAAGAATGTCATCAGCGTGGAGAACGGTGTAATTGGTATTCACTAGTGGTGTGTTCCATTTGGTCTTGAAATAGGTTTGCTGATACATATTTGCCTTAGGTTCTTGTCTTCACCATTTGGTCCATAGAAAGAAGTTGATAATGTTCTAATTAAGGCACGGTTAGGCTGTTTTCTAGTAATTTTATAGATTTCTGGGTCAATTGCCAATGAACACGGTTCATTGTCAACAGTGTAATCTTCTTTTACGTTTCCTTTAAGCTGTGTGCAACATTTGCAACATTTTAAGCAAAACTGATCTCGGTCAGCATATGATGGTATATATCGGTATATGGGGCTGTATAGCTTGGGGGCCTCAGAGCAGACTGAAGAGCTCTCTTCTCCGTTAGAAGCCCCAATTTATGCTCAACGCTTTCTCAAACCTCTTTGTTTAGCAATTATACGACACTCCTTTCAGTTTAGTAGTGGACCAATGATTGCTATAAAATGAGGTTTTTTGCGTGGCCGCAGGCCGCCTGCGCGGAGGGCAGGGCAGTCAGAGCTCCGGAGGCCGTAGGGCATGGGGTGCGGAGGCCCCGGAGCGTAGCCTAGCATGCGAAGCGTGCTAGGCGAAGCGTAGGGGCCGTGGCGCCCATCGCCGGAGGCTGGAGGAGCTCTGGCGCCCTCCCCGGAGCGGCGGCGGGGCCAAGGCCCGCTTAAGCTGTTACCCTATTTTTTGTCCGTCATTCCGCATATATATCTTTTATAATTAGGGTGATGACAATTTGGGGATGGCCTTGGCGCCGTATGGTTTCTAATCAAATCGTGGCACATGATAGCTTTTTGGATAAATCTTAGTGAGTTACACAAAATATGTAGGGATGTCCTCGCCATTTTTTCATTGAAATAATTTATGATTGAAAACGTTCTCAATTTTGGCCATTTTTAACTTTGAAACTTGCTTGCTCATCCAATTTTTAGATTTTTCTTGTAGGACTTTTTTTTTTTTTTTTTTAATTCAAGGCAAAACAATTCTGTTTAAGTCCATTAATTTACTTTTTCACTTTTTTGATATAATTTTTTTTTAAAAATTGCATTGAGTGAATTCAGTTTTGGCGATTTGGTCTCTACTCGTGAGCTGATGCTGCAAGGTATTCATAAGTAAGAATATGCAGATGTTCAATTCCAGAGGTCAAGTTGACTGAGTGCGAGGCTAACAGTCTTAGATCTTTTTAACTTGCATTTCTGATCAGTGGATGTTCCAATTTTCCAAAACTGGTTGAATTTAACATTTTTACTATTATGTATAAGAATTAATTTCATTTCGCCAAATATTATTGATGCCTGGGATAACAACAGATTAGATTCATTGCTTTTGAAAGAAGAAATAAAAAGAATGATGTGATTTCATATGATGTGAAGAAATGAAGTGTGGCCGCGCAGAAGCGCGGCCGCTGACCCATATTACTACGTATATATATATAAGTATGTGTGTGAACAGTCCGTACTCCGCGGTTTCTCAACGAAATTGGCTGATTTTTTGCATGAAGTTACCCGATCTAGGGTGGTGGCTCGGGGCGTTTTTTTGCGATCTGCGCCATTTTGCTTGGTTCTAGATTTATGGTCAAAAAACCTCGATAATGGAGACCTTAAAATTCAAAAAATTTTTCGAAAAATTGAATTTTACTTGTATTAATTATTGATTATTATTTTAATTGATGTTTACTCATTTAAATGCCTCAGAAGCCCAAAATCAACCGAGATTAATTTGTTACATTTTACTTTTGTTCGTCATTGTGTCATTTGTTTGTCACTGTTTGGTTTTTTTTTGTCATTCATTTCAATGCTAGACCAGTTGAACAAGGCCGCGCATCTATTAGCAATAGCCGATAATACCTTGTTACATGGGCCTCTGCTTGGTCAGCAATTGTTATCGAACAGGCGGCTACAATGCCTCAAAATACCTTATTAACTGTCTACCTGCACCCAACACTCTCGTAGTGCAAGTTGTAGGCAGAGTTTACTGCAATAGCTGCTCTAGCGCAGTGCGTTGTGTGGACAGAGTGTACGGCAAAGACAGCTCTCACGTAGTGCATGTTGTGGGGCGAGTGTCTGCAAATACTGCTCTCTAGTAGTTCTATGTTTTGAGCAGAGTGCATTGCCGATTACTACTCTAAGCATCATGCACGTTGTAGCCAGCCCTACTGCAAACACTACTCTCTATTAGTTCATGTTTAGGGCAGAGTGCATTGCAATAGCTGATCTAACGTAGTGCATGTTGTTGGCAGAATATACCGCAAAGTCTGCTCTCACATAGCGCATTTATTGGGCAGAGCGTACTGCAAAGACTGCTCTAATGTAGTATTTGTTGTGGGCAGAATGTGACTGCAAATTCTTCTCTCACGTAGTGTATGGTGTGGGCAGCATGTACTCCAAAGACTGCTCTCTCATAGTGCACGTTGCGGGCAGAGTGTACTGCAAATACTGATTTAACGTTGAACATGTTGTGGGCATAGTGTACTGCAAAGACTGCTCTCACATAGTGCGTTTGGTGGGGCACATACTGAACAAGCAAGTGCTAAACTCACATTCTATTTTCGACCAGTCTGCGGGAGGGTGTAACACCAGACCTGTGTGGGAATGTCGTCAGAGGACAATCGACGAATGGGACAGGGAAAGCAATTGGACAGCTACCGGTGGGGTAGGAAGTCTTTCATAGTTGGCAATTTTTTATAACTCAGCCCTACATTACTTAACAAAGGCCGAAATTAGTCAGGATGTTTTTTCAGAAACCAGTTTTCTGGTCAGGAGAAGAACTCGTCTGAATCAATAAGCCACCTAACGGCAGCGTCAAACGAAAAGTTGAGCATATGGCAGAGATACATGAGACAGTGAATGAGAGATACTGTATCATCATGATCTTTGTGAGGTCCCCAGAAGCTGACTGGCGTGCTGGACGAAGGCAGCCCTCGAGCCTAGAACCACCTGCTCCGTGAGTCTATTCCAGGTCTCCGGAGCCCTATGAAGCCAGATCCCCACCACCACCAGATCCCCATGAAGCCGGACGGACGGACGGACGGACGGACGGTGTGCGCCCGGACACCGGACATTTTTTTTAAAAAGTTTTTTATAAATAACTTTTTCAATATGGCTCTAAAAATCTTTTGTCAGAGGAGGACCCCCCACAGTTCGACCACGGCGCGTTGAATGAGCCTATTTGCAGCGCTCTCCAACGTCTGTGTGACAAGCTACAGCCTGGCAAACTTTGGGAAAGCTGCATTAAGTTGTGTTGCTCGATAAGAGGGTTGCTACCGCTCCGCTAACGCTCCGCTCGCGCAAGCCCAATTGCAATCTAACAAAGCAAAATAACTCATTTCACAAATTGCATAAAATGGATAAAAATACTATATATGTATACACGAGAAAGATACAATTCAAATGGGGCAGCGGTGCTGATCCTGGGTGGCATCTTGAGTCATTGACACAGGCCCTGAAGCGACTTGTCCATCATCTACGAAATTTTCATTTGCGCATCCTAAACGTTCTGCCAATTTATCAGGAAGTGGTGATAGCAATACAGCGTCCATAATTTGGAAAAACGTTTCGTCCGCAGTAATGTATAAACGACCTGCACATGACGCCACGGAGGACGAGTTTTTAAACGATTTCTCTTGGAAGAACAATCGACGATGTTTTGACTTGTTCTACCACTGTCTTGACTTGCTTGAATGGATTTGACGACCTGGCTGAGTATTGAATTAGGAGAGCAGAGCCTAATGCTGTGTGCAATGTGTGGCCATAGTTAATTCTTCTCTTTTCGCCTCTGTACATCCCAGTTTTTTTGTCTTTCATCGTTTCTGCATTTTGTATTAATATAATAAGCTAAAATTTGAATTTATACAAGAACAGTCTATCAACATAATTTTTCAAAAAATAATTGGACTAAGAAATGCAAATAAGGTAATTTGGCATATTGTATCAATAGTTTATTGTTTGAAAGTATTAATCGATGCGGAACGAGGTAAGGTGCAAGACTTTGGCATAATAGAGAAGCGTAAGCGAATTTCCGTAAAACTTTGCGATGATTCTATTTTGTCATTTTCCACATTCAAATGGAATAGAATGATAAATTGGCTTTATTGATGATATAAGGTCTGAATGGCTTTTTGATGGAACCATAAAACATTGAACATTGTCCGTTTTAAAGTAAAATATTGGGTCAACATGGTAATTTATGTTTTGGTTTTGGTTGTGGTGTTTTTTCTAGTGCACGGCATCACTTGAAATTCTAAAGGATTTTTGACCGCGGAGCGGCCCGAAGGGCCGCTCCGCGGTCTATGAGAGGTTACTAAACTTTTGTCCTTATGTGTATATATATGTGTATGGGTATCTGGAAATGCTGTCCAGGCGAATTCTCCCAACGGATTGGGACAAACTTTTTTTCCTGAAAGGTAATGAGGATTTTAGGAAGATCTGGAGGGGTGGAACCGGTTTCCGAGCATTTGAAACATTACTTTTTTGGGTAGAAAGGTTAAAAATTTGGGTACTGTAAAAGGCTCAATTCTCAACGGATTGGGACAAACTTTTTTTTTCCCTGAAAGGTAATAAAATTTTAGGAAGATCTGGAGGGGTGAAACCGGTTTCCGACATTTGAAACATTACTTTTTGGGTAGAAAGTTTGAAAATTTGGGTATGCTGTAAAAGGCTCAATTTCAACGGATTGGGACAAACTTTTTTTTTCCTGAAAGGTAATAAAATTTTAGGAAGATCTGGAGGGGTGAAACCGGTTTCCGAGCATTTGAAACATTACTTTTTTTTTGGGTAGAAAGTTTGAAAATTTGGGTATGCGTAAAAGGCTCAATTCTCAACGGATTTGGACAAAATTTTTTTTTCCTGAAAGGTAATGAGTTTTAGGAAGATCTGGAGGGGTGGAACCGGTTTCCGAGCATTTGAAACATTACTTTTTGGGTAGAAAGGTTGAAAATTTGGGTATGCTGTAAAAGGCTCAATCTCAACGGATTGGGACAAATTTTTTTTCCCCTGAAAGGTAATAAAATTTTAGGAAGATCTGGAGGGGTGAAACCGGTTTCCGAGCATTTTGAAACATTACTTTTTGGGTAGAAAGTTTAAAAATTTGGGTATGCTGTAAAAGGCTCAATCTCAACGGATTTGGACAAACTTTTTTTTTCCTGAAAGGTAATGAGATTTTAGTAAGATATGGAGGGGTGGAACTAGTTTCCGAGCATTTGAAACATTACTTTTTTGGGTATAAAGGTCGAAAATTTGGGTATGCTGTAAAAGGCTCAATTCTCAACGGATATTGACAAACTTTTTTTTTCCTGAAAGGAAATAAAATTTGAGGAAGATCTGGAGAGGTTTGACAAGTCCCGGAGCATTTCAAACATAACTTTTTTAGGTAGAAAGGTTGAAAAATGGGGTATGTTGAGAGCTCCGCGGTCACCTATTGCGCTCTGCGCCATATACTTGTCAAAATCGTGTTTGTTGTATGACGTAAAATCAAAACTTTTTGACTTTTGAATGTCATCAGCATTCAAACAGTGTAATTGGTATTCACTAGTGGTGTGTTTCATTTGGTCTTGAAATAGGTTTGCTGATACATATTTGCCTAGGTTCTTGTCTTCACCATCTGGTCCATAGAAAGAAGTTGATGATGTTCTAATTAAGGCAGGGTTTGGCTGTTTTCTAGTATTGTTATAGATTTCTGGGTCAATTTCCAATGAACTCGGTTTCTTGCCAACAGTGTAATCTTCCTTTACGTTTCCTTTAAGCTGTGTGCAACATTTGCAACATTTTAAGCAAAACTGATCTCGGTCAGCATATGATGGTATATATCGGTATATGGGGCTGTATAGCTTGGTGGCCTCAGAGCAGACTGAAGAGCTCTCTACTCAGTTAGAAGCCCCAAGGGCATCGCATATACCACCTTGTCTGCGCAAAGCTGGCCAAATTTATGCTCAACGCTTTCTCAAACCTCTTTGTTTAGCAATTATACGGCACTCCTTTCAGTTTAGTAGTGGACCAATGATTGCTAGAAAATGAGGTTTTTTGCGTGGCCGCAGGCCGCCTGCCGCGGAGGGCAGGGCAGTCAGAGCTCCGGAGGCCGTAGGGCATGGGTGCGGAGGCCCCGGAGCGTAGCCTAGCATGCGAAGCATGCTAGGCGAAGCGTAGGGGCCGTAGCACCCATGCCCGGAGGCCGGAGGAGCTCTGCGCCCTGCCCGGAGCGGCGGGGGCAAGGCCCGCTTAACTGTCACCCTATTTTTCGTCCGTCATTCCTTTTTATATATATATATATATATATATATATATATATATATATATATATATATATATATATATGTGTGAACAGTCCGTACTCCGCGGTTTCTCAACGAAATTGGCTGATTTTTTGCATGAAGTTCCGTCTGGGTGGTGGCTCGGGGCGTTTTTTTGCGATCTGCGCCATTTTGCTTGGTTCTAGATTTATGGTCAAAAAACCTCGATAATGGAGACCTTAAAATTCAAAAATTTTTCGAAAAATTGAATTTTACTTGTATTAATTATTGATTATTATTTAGATTGATGTTTATCATTTAAATGCCTCAGAAACCCAAAATAGACCGAGATTAATTTGTTACATTTTACTTTTGTTCGTCATTGTGTCATTTGTTTGTCATTGTTTGGTTTTTTTTTGTCATTCATTTCAATGCTTGACCAGGTGAACAAGGCCGCGCATCTATTGGCGATAGCCGATAATACCTTGTTACATGGGCCTCTGCTTGGTCAGCAATTGTTATCAAACAGGCGGCTACAATGCCTCAAAATACCTTATTAACTGTCTAGCTGCACCCAACACTCTCGTAGTGCAAGTTGTAGGCAGAGTGTACTGCAATAACTGCTCTAGCGCAGTGCATTGTGTGGGCAGAGTGTACGGCAAAGACGGCTCTCACGTAGTGCATGTTGTGGGGCGAGTGTACTGCAAATACTGCTCTCTAGTAGTTCATGTTTTGAGCAGAGTGCATTGCAATTACTGCTCTAACGTAGTGCACGTTGTAGCCAGGGCCTATTGCAAACACTACTCTCTATTAGTTCATGTTTTGGGCAGAGTGCATTGCAATGACTGATCTAACGTAGTGCATGTTGTGGGCAGAATATACCGCAAAGTCTGCTCTCACATAGCGCATTTATTGGGCAGAGCGTACTGCAAAGACTGCTCTAATGTAGTATTTGTTGTGGGCAGGATGTACTGCAAATTCTTCTCTCACGTAGTGTATGGTGTGGGCAGCATGTACTGCAAAGACTGCTCTCTCATAGTGCACGTTGCGGGCAGAGTGTACTGCAAATACTGATTTAACGTTGAACATGTTGTGGGCATAGTGTACTGCAAAGACTGCTCTCACATAGTGCGTTTGGTGGGCACATACTGAACAAGCAAGTGCTAAACTCACATTCTATTTTCGACCAGTCTGCGGGAGGGTGTAACACCAGACCTGTGTGGGAATGTCGTCAGAGGACAATCGACGAATGGGACAGGGAAAGCAATTGGACAGCTACCGGTGGGGTAGGAAGTCTTCATAGTTGGCAATTTTTTATAACTCAGCCCTACATTACTTAAGAAAGGCCAAAATTAGTCAGAATGTTTTTTTTCGAGAAACCAGTTTTATCATCAAGAGAAGAACTGGTTGAATCAATAAGCCACCTAACGGCAGCGTCAAACGAAAAGTTGAGCATATGGCAGAGATTCATGAGACAGTGAATGAGAGATACTGTATCATCATGATCTTTGTGAGGTCCCCAGAAGCTGACTGGCGTGCTGGACGAAGGCAGCCCTCGAGCCTAGAACCACCTGCTCCGTGAGTCTATTCCAGGTCTCCCGAGCCCTATGAAGCCAGATCCCCACCACCGCCCCACCCCCCCAAGGCAGGGGGCTCCAGGTGGTGGCGGCCTCGGAGGGATCCACTTATGTGGGGGAAAAAGGCTGGGCATCCGTGAAGAAAGATTTGGGTTTTGGCAGCGGGAGAGGAAAGGGAGTGGGAGCAGGTGGGGAATAAGATTTCCTCTCTGATAAACGCCTCCTTCACTAGGCTAGAGCTCAGCTCACACTACTTTAGTTTACTGTTTGATTTGCAAGTGAATTTAATCATAATCTTCATTGGTCAACCCTGGCTCTCCATGTAGGATGGCGCCTCTGCCCACACTGACAAGACAATGAACTGATTAACCAACCACAACAACAATTTCAACAGCCCCCTATGATGTATCCTTGCGAATTCCTTAGTGACTATTTCGGGTCCAAGCTGAACCTGAATTCCACCACATTCATCTAATCCCACATCCGTGCCTTCAAACGAGAATGGAACAAGCACTCTTTGATGTCCTGCAAAAAGCCTCTGTTTTTTACAAAGGGGCTGCAAAAAGTTGAGGGAGCCAAGAATGAATAATACATCGAGTGAATAATTATTATTTTTATTATTATTTAAAACAAGGTATTCTCGGCTGTCGCCAAGATGCGCGGCCTCTATTCCAAGCAATATTGTGAAGCTACATGAGCATATTTTAGCCAATTGGGTTGATTAACCAAGGATTAATGAATTTTTCAATTTTGAAACATCAAAATTTTATGTTTTAGGGAAAACCCCATATATTTCTCAAAGCCCAAATAATGGTCCAAAGCCTCCAGCCAGCCTTCGTGCAAAATTGCAGCCAATTTTGTTTAAAAACAAGGGAGTTATGAGTTCTTCAGTTTTGAAACATCAAAATATTAAGTTTTTTAGAAAAAAATCTAAAATTTTGCAAAACCCCAATGAAGGTCCTAAACCACCACTTAGACAGACTTTCATGCAAAATTTCAGCCAATATCATTGAAAAACCAGCGATTTATGAATTTTGATACTTTGAAACATCAAAATTTTAGGTTTTGGGAAAAAACGCAAAATTACGCCAAGCACCGAAAATGACCTGGAGATATTACCAGGCGGACCTTAATGCAAAATTTCAGCCAATTTCATTGAAAAAACAGCGATTTATGAATTTTGGTACTTTGAAACATCAAAATTTTAGGTTTTGGGAAAAAAACGCAAAATTACGCCAAGCACCAAAAATGACCTGGAGATATTAACCAGGCGGACCTTCATACAAAATTTCAGCCAATTTCATTGAAAAACCAGCTATTTATGAATTTTGGTACTTTGAAACATCAAAAAATTGAGTTTTGGGCGAAAATTGAAAAATTACGCCCATCCCAAAAAATGGCCTGGAGATACCACCCAGAAGGACCTTCATGAAAAAAATTAGCCAATTTCGTTGAAAAACCGCGGAGGCCCGGCCCCGGAACCACATATATATATATATATATATATATATATATATATATATATATGCGGACAGACGGACACAAAAATGGGGTAACTGCTTAAGCTGGCCTTGGCCGCCCGCCGCTTCGGGCAGGGCGCCAGAGCTCCGGAGGCCGGAGGGCATGGGTGCGGAGGCCCCGGAGCCCGGAGTAAAACAATATGAGTTAATGGCAAGCCGAAGGCAACTCTTTCTAACCACCCTAGTTCAAAATCTAAGAAATACATCTACTACTAGTGGAATTTGCTTCAAAAGCATTTGTTTATAAATTTACCTTTTTAATTTCTTAAGGGCATGCTAGAACAGAACAGGCGGCGAAATCAGATTCCACTAGTAGTAGACATATTTATTGGACTTCGAGCATGCATTTGGTAAAAGTGACATAATTTCAATGGTATAGTTCAATGGTATACTGATATAGATCATTGTTCTCAACCGAGTTGTGTGGGTTGGGTGCTGAGAGATCACCTTGCCCCCTCGCGCCAGCCCAATTAACAAAATATGCACCACATTCCTTCCCACCTCCAGAGGTATGACTGCCCTGCCCTCCGCGGCAGGCGGCCTTCGGCCGCGCAAAAAGATTTGTTTAAAACAGTTGAGAGGCAAAAACTGGACTTATCACCCTGTAAATGCTGTGGTATGGAGAGAGCTCTGCTGGGAGTAAACAGGGTGTCGGAATAGGGTGACAGAGTGACGGCTTCCTCAGCCTCATCCAATGATGGCTCCAAGAGGACCTTGGATTTGCAGGTCTGATATTTGTATAGTAACATCGCACTTACCCTTTTGAGTGATACACTGTCATTAACCTTAATAACATTTTTATGTTTACCTCTTTATTTGTTTGAAAAATTGTGAAACACCAAAGATGTGACTAGTTTGAAGCAAACCAGTTATGGATTACTATTGTGGTAACTAACTGGATCATACAAATCATATAATACAGATACATACAGATACATACATATACATATAATTACATCATACAGAACTCATGCTCAAAATAAAACCATGTAAATGAAAATATAGAATTTGAAGCATCTATTTGTTTTATTTCCTAAAATATGCATCGTAAGGAAGCGTAATGTTTTCCAGGCCTGTTGCTGCAAAGGTGGCGTATCTGGCATCTAGCTTGTTTTTTACTTCACAATTATTCATATCGCTTTGGTTTTCAAATGCTGTTTTGTTGCCAATGAGTGTTGTTTTGGGGTATTTTTGACACACATCAATTCTTTTTGTGCCAGGTAGATGAGGCGCTGAATTATCTGTGTTCCTTTCAGTCATTTGGAACCTTGTGGGATTGATGTGAAGAGGCTTTACCATTCGTTCTTCCTTTTTGCAGCAGTCAAGGAATGCTCCCATTTTAGTTTTCTGATGGTTGGAAATTGGAATAAATAAAATTGACTAAGCTAATGCAATTAAATATGCTTACTTTATTTCCTCGGCAATCATCGCTTTTTTACCTGCAATTGAAGTAGTGGACCTTTTTTCTCATTCAACTGATAAATGCTTGCTACTGAAGTGGATAAAATATTTTCTTAGCACACAAAATAAGTGTATCAACCTTAAATTGTTGAATTTGGGCAGGGCCCTTCAAAGGATAAAAAATGCATTAGGTAATAATAAGAGAGCACGTAACAATGTGAACAATACAAAAGAAAACAAGTATAATGGCACAAAGCGCAATAGATGAACGCGAAACATTACCTAACAGTTCAGTTAACAAAAAATTTAAATATTGAAATGAAGGTACTCAAATCGGTAAGTAAGTCTGTGGTAAGTAAGTTAGCACATATTTAGATCTGGCATATACAGCTTGTGAATTACAAAACCAAAGTTTTCTGTAAGAATACGGATGTTATTAATATGCGTGAAAGTAAGTTGCTCAAAAGTGAAGTCTGTAGTTGTCCACCATTTGCAAAAGTAAGCACATATTTGTAACCAGAATATACACTTGTGAATCAAAAACCAAAGTATTCTGTGCAATTATCAAGAATAAAAGTGCTACAGCATAAACACGGTATCTTAATCTTAAATAAGTATTAATTACAAAAAATAATTTTTAGAATTGATTTTTTTAATATTTTAAATTAATTTTGAAATAAATTTTTGACTGCCGAGCAGCACTAAGGGGATCTGTACAAGTGACTAAACTTTTGTCCTTTTGTCCTATATATATAAACTTTTTTCCTAAAATGTTTTGCGATTTTAGGAAGATCTGGAAGGGTCTCGGAGCATTTGAAACATTTCTTTTTGTGTATAATGGTTGAAAAAATGTCTTTGCTGATAAATGGCAAATTCTCAACGCATTTGGACACACTTATTTTTCCTGAAATGTAATGGAATTTAAGGAAGATATAGAGGGGTGGCACCGGTCGCGGATCATTTGAAACATAACTTTTTGGGTAGAAAGTTTGAAAATTGGGGTATGCTGAGAAATGAGGAATTCTCAACGGATTTGGACAAACATTTTTTTCCTGAAAGGTATTGAAATTAAAGGAAGATCTGGAGGAGTCAAACCTAGCAGTTGCACATTACGTTTTTGGTAGCAAGATTTAACAAGTCAGATTTCGGTTTTTATGATGTAGCTCCTGAAATATTGATTATTTCAAAAATACTGGTTTTTTGTCAACAAGTCGAATATGGTGATTTCAAATATTTGCCTACTTTTGAAATTGGTTGAGAAACCAGTCATACGTCTCTTAAAGGGACATTCTTCTTATATAAAATATAAAATAAATAAAAAATAAAAATAAATAAATACCCTTTTGAGTCACAAATTTCTTATTCTTATCCAACTCTTCAACTTTTATTAATCCAACTCTTCCTTCAATGTGCCCAAAAACACATCAAAATGAATCTGGATCATGACAACTGCGCACCTATTGGCGGCAGCCGATAATACCTTGTTGTATTTCCTGTTTTGAATATGTGCTACATTAAAGACAAACAACAAATGCAATCGTTTTCAAATTAAATCAATCTAAAATACAACAAATATTAATGGGAAGTATTGGCATTGTAAGCTGCAAATTTGTCTGAGAATTGTAGGATTAGGAGCTCCGCGGTCACCTATTGCACTTTGTGCCATATACTTGTTTGCTATATCTGTACACTCATCCTATGGTGGTCAAATTTTAAGGTAATTTATTTTAAGAAGATCTGGAGGGGTTGACTCTGACCAGTTGAAATATCAAATTTTGGGTAAAAATGAAAAATCAATCAAATTGAAAAATGGTATATGCTTGGTAATGGCAAATTCTCATTGAATTTCGACAAGTATTTTAGTTGATATATAATATAATTCTAAAAGGATATGAATGGGTGAAACTGATCCCTGCCCGTTTGACACATTATTACTTTTTCGGTACCGCAGCAAAAAATGTTTCAAGGCTCTAGATAAAAAGGTATGTTTCAATACAATATAATAAGCTAAAAATTGAGTTTATACAAGAAAAGCCTATTTTATTTCCGTTTGGGGTCGACCTCGCCGCAAGGAAATTCGCGGCGCGGACGACCCCAAAAAAGCCCAACTTCGAGTTTGTTGAAAAAATTTTCAATCTGACCAATTCCAACGATTGATTCTAAAATCCCACGTTTGTACAAGCACAACGAGCACAAAAACCCACCCTACGACGTCCACAGCGCAAAATCGCTCCCTTGCAACTCCGCGGCGAGGTCAGCCCCTTGCAGCGAGGTCGGCCCGCGGCGAGGTCGGGCCCCACACCGGTGTTGTTACTGTCGTTGGGGCAGGATTGGGAGCGGGATGGGCACAGGGAGGAATTATGTTTGAAGCCCCATCTATATAAACATTTGTAGGCTCACAAACTTGGGAGGCTGCAAGATTTTGTTTTTAAGAGAACATTTCCGAAGATAATAACCGTAATAGTTCTGGCTAAGATTCTTAAGATATTTATGTAGAATTTTCGTTATGGCAGCAGATACAAAAGGAAAAATTTTTGGCTAGTAGTGGAAGCTGTCGATGGCTGGAGATGCTTCCACTTTTTCTTGAGAATTATAACATTCAAAAACATAGTACCACAAAATTTGTCCATTGGAAATAATAAACGATCCACTTGTAATTCCCCAGGGCCGACCTTGCCGCGCGGCAAGGTCAACCCCAGGGCCGACCTCGCCGCGCGGCGCGGTCAACCCCAGGGTCGACCTCGCCGCGCGGCGAGGTCGACCCTGGGATCGAGGGGTCGACCACGCCGCGTGGCGAGGTTGACCCGGGTCGACTGCGCCGCGAATTTTTGAACCTCATTTTCTAAAAATTTTGTTGATAACTTTGACAAACTGAGTACACCATCGGATTTAGCTGAACTTTTTACACCTAGAAAAGCTTCAATATTTTTCAAAACCAATCCAGATAATTTGGGATATCTGTTTGCAGCAAAAAAATCCATTTCCCCTTCTGCGCAGTTTTTAGGCAAAGTCACAGTGCGCCGCGAGTGGTCATTTTTGTGTTTCCCTGTGCCGTTCTCAATTTTTTATTGAATACAATAAAAAAGTGAGTATACCATCATAAAATATAGAATTTTTTACACCTAGAAACACTGCAAAACCTGGCGAAATGGCAAAAAAATTACCTCAAATCGTTGATTCCAACTTTTTATTTCCGTTTGAGGCCAACCTCGCCGCGCGGAAATTCGCGGCGCGGACGACCCCAAAAAAACCCAATTTCGAGTTTGTTGAAAAAATTTTCAATCTGACCAATTCCAACGATTGATTCTAAAATCCCACGTTTGTACGAGCACAACGAGCACAAAAAACCCACCCTACGACGTCCACAGCGCAAAATCGCTCCCTTGCAACTCCGCGGCGAGGTCAGCCCCTCGCAGCGAGGTCGGCCCGCGGCGAGGTCGGGCCCCACACCGGTGCTGTTACTGTCGTTGGGGCAGGATTGGGAGCGGGATGGGCACAGGGAGGAATTACGTTTGAAGCCCCATCTATATAAACATTTGTAGGCTCACAAACTTGGGAGGCTGCAAGATTTTGTTTTTAAGAGAACATTTCCGAAGATAATAACCGTAATAGTTCTGGCTAAGATTCTTAAGATATTTATGTAGAATTTTCGTTACGGCAGCAGATACAAAAGGAAAAATTTTTGGATAGTAGTGGAAGCTGTCGATGGCTGGAGATGCTTCCACTTTTTCTTGAGAATTATAACATTCGAAAACATAGTACCACAAAATTTGTCCATTGGAAATAATAAACGATCCACTTGTAATTCCGGAAAAATTCCGGAGGGGTCTAATACTCTCATCAGGTTTAACAGGTTGACTTTGACCCCAATGAAAAATACTACGATGCTATTTTCGAACAAGTATATGGCGCAGAGCGCAATAGGTGACCGCGGAGCTTCACAGCCCACAACTTCCTAGGCAACTTGAAAGTTTGTTGCTCAAGAGGGAAAGTCTGTGGTTTCTCAACCATTTTCAAAAGTAAGCACAGAATTAGAATCGGTATATATGACTTGTGAATCAAAAAACCAGTCTTCTGTTCAATTCTCAGCCGTTCAGCTGCTAGTGATTACTGATTCTATTGGCATGCATGAAAGAAGTACACCATTGACATCTCCATTTTCAGGTTCTCTTTTTGTGGGGGCTGCCATTCTGTAAACAATATCTATCATTAGTTTGATAAAATAATTTAAATATCAAGGCCAAATACACAGACCAATAAGTACATAGTGCATTATCAATATAGATAATTTATACAAAAACATATATATATATATATATATATTTAGCAAGATATATGTTGAAAATAACATATGTCTATATAAACATGAAACATAATTTTCAGACAAATTTTCAGACAATTTTGCGTTCCGCGGTCAAAAAAATTGATAGAAGAGATATGAGTTTCGTGCAGTCACCAATTAAATTTTGAACCTATACTTGTTCACCAATAAAACGGCTACCCTCAATTTTCGAGAGTTGATAAAGACGGTTTGAATGGTTGGTGAAACATTGAACTTGGTAAAAACAATATGAGTTAATGGCAAGCCGAAGGCAACTCTTTCTAACCACCCTAGTTCAAAATCTAAGAAATACATCTACTACTAGTGGAATTTGCTTCAAAAGCATTTGTTTATAAATTTACCTTTTTAATTTCTTAAGGGCATGCTAGAACAGAACAGGCGGCGAAATCAGATTCCACTAGTAGTAGACATATTTATTGGACTTCGAGCATGCATTTGGTAAAGTGACATAATTTCAATGGTATAGTTCAATGGTATACTGATATAGATCATTGTTCTCAACCGAGTTGTGTGGGTTGGGTGCTGAGAGATCACCTTGCCCCCTCGCGCCAGCCCAATTAACAAAATATGCACCACATTCCTTCCCACCTCCAGAGGTATGACTGCCCAGCCCTCCGTGGCAGGCAGCCTTCGGCAGCGCATAATGACTGCCTAACTCTCAACGGCAGGGCGCAAGTACAGCTTCTTAAAGATCATCGGAGAATTCGTTGGCTGCTGTTTATATTGTTTGTATTCATTTTCATGTTTGTGTTATATGCTTTTTCATTTGATTTTGTTGACAATAGTGGTCACTATGAAAGCGAAAAAACTGATGCAATAAGAATCAAAAACCTGTCCTAAAATCAAAAACCAAACGTTATTGTAAAAATTTGCCAAGCTCTGCCGATTTTAATCATAAGTTTTGTACACTTTTATGCCACCAAAAGTCTTAGAATTGTGTTTAGTTACGAAAATAGTATAAAAAAGGGGGTCAAAATTTTTGGGCAACCAACTTTTGAACCTCTCAATAAAGCTCTCTTAAATCGCTCTTAAGCAGCGCGCATTCCGTAATGCCAGGGTATGCTTATCTGGCCAAAGGGTGTGGGTGCGGAAGCCCTATTGCCCCGTAGCATGCCCAGAGCCTGGACCCAGAGCTCACACAGCCTAACCTTCCATAGCTGGCCACAAGTACAGCTTTTAAACGTTTCGTTATATGCATTTGCTGGGAATTAGTTGTGTTTTGCATAATTTATATTTCATGTTTGTGTCTTATGCCTTAGCATTTATGTGACGTAAGATAATCAAAACAATAAAACTGATGCAAAATACTAGCCTAAATACTAGCTTTATATATGTGAAAAACTATTAAAGCTCAGTGTCAGTCTGTTCAGTTGCATATCTAGCCTTCAGAACCTAGAAAGAACTGGCTATGTAGAGTTTGACTTATGTGGTTTACAAATTTAAAAGTCCAATCCCAAGCGTTGCAGTTTTGAAATCAAATTCCGACAAAGTCGAAATTGATATTCAATCGCAGCTTGGCAAAAGGACTTTACCGCTTTTACATTATTTTAAGATGCAACGCGCCTACTTGTAGTAACGTAAAATAGTGCTATGGCAGATAGAAGGGAAAAGGGAGCGTAAGGGGAGAGAGGGAGGGTGTGCCTGCTCACTAATGCCTGCCCTACTGCTGAGCCCCACTCGCTCACGCCTCCCGCGACCTCCATCTACCCCTTTCCCTGGCCCTGCCCACACTATTTGAGCTGGGGACGCCCATAAAGACTCCCCTCTGGCTGTATTCCCTCCCTCGCAACCTACTCTACCCCACACTAAGAGGCCCTACCCACTATTAATCTGACAGTTATTTGAAGAATGGGAAAAAATAGCAAGCGGGGAGGTGTGAAGTTTTGTTCTACCAATGCTAATAAAGTTCTTCTGCGCTCATCTCGAGTGCCCTATGACGAACTTCGATGGGATGTTCGGCTGAGTTTCAAGCAATATCTACGCCGGATTCAAGCAATTTTCGAATACGTTCCAATAAAAGTAGCTAAGGACAACAAATCCATCTATCGGTTACCCAAGTTTGAATAAATATAAAATTGGCATGGTACTGAAATAACGACAACCAAGCCTTCTACAACACAAATGTCATTTTCGAAACTTATTGACCAAATTATTTTTAAGGCGAACTGGTTTTGTATTCTTTGCTTAGGTCCCTGGAATAACAGGTATAAACTTTAAAAGTTAAATATTGACCGCAAAGGTAATGAGCTTGGTTAAATTCAGAATACCAAGATTTTCAACATTTCTAACCAAAAAGTAATGTTTCAAATGCTCCGGGAACGTTTCCACCCCTACAGATCTTCCTAAAATTTGACAACCTTTCGGGGAAAAAAAGTTTGTCCAAATCCGTTGAGAATTAAGCATTTTACAGCATACCCAAATTTTCAACCTTTCTACCCAAAAAAGTAATGTTTCAAATGCTCGGAAACCGGTTCCACCCTTCCAGCTATTCCTAAAATTTGACTACCTTTCGGGGAAAAAAAGTTTGTCCGAATCCGTTGAGAATTGAGCATTTTACAGCATACCCAAATTTTCAACCTTTCTACCCAAAAAAGTAATGTTTCAAATGCTCGGAAACCGGTTCCAGCCCTCCAGATCTTCCTAAAATTTGACTACCTTTCAGGGAAAAAAAAGTTTGTCAAAATCCGTTGAGAATTGAGCCTTTTACAACATACCCAAATTTTCAACCTTTCTACCCAAAAAAGTAATGTTTCAATTGCTCAGAAACCGGTTCCACCCCTCCAGATCTTCCTAAAATAGCATTACCTTTCAGGAAAAAAAAGTTTGTCCAAATCCGTTGAGAATTCGCCCGTGGACAACATTTCCAGGAACATATATATACATATATATGAGGACAAAAGTTGAGTAACCTCTATAGACCGCGGAGCGGCCCTTCGGGCCGCTCCGCAGTCAAAAATCAAGTGAAAGAAGCTTTGGTCAATTTCTTTGAGTGGTCACCCAAATATACACAGAATGGATATCAAATGATTTGTTGGACCCCAGTGTTCAAATGTGATTATATGTGATTATGTGATATTGTCTTTTATTGTCAATGTGATAAAAAGAATAACACCACCAGTATCAACTCCTATAACTACATAACAAATGAAACACCATGCTTTCTCCGGTCTTGTCTCGCGGTTTTCGATAATGATTTTTGCTTGGCTGGTTCAGTCCGTGCTCCTCGGTTAGTTTCTCAAATTCTTCCCACTCTTTGAGCCACTGTTCAGCTCCTAATGTAACCTGTAAATCTTCAAGGACATTGTCAGGAATGTCGTCTTGAAATCATCTTGACAGAGTAGGGTGGCGTATTGACATTTTTGATACAGCCCATATTGTCATTTGCCAGATACAGATTTTGCTTATGGCATGATTCTTGATTCTTGGCATGATTCTTGGTGTGATTTAAATGGTTGAGTTAATAAAGAAGAGGAGATTTTTATAGACGAGTTATTATAGTGAAGGACATTTTTATAGACGAGTTATTATAGTGGACAAAGGGATAGTCACCGAAAATGCACCCCCTCGGATTTCTGGCTGGCTGAATTATTTTCTGGAATAATAGTAATTCAAAGCAATTCAAGCCAAATGTATTCAAAAAGAATATGGTGGATCGTCCAAAACAATAGAAATTAATCCGTATTAAATAACTGGAAGTGAAAGCTTCTGTTGTGCTACATCAAATAGCACACACTTCTGCAAAAGCCTTTCTTGAACCGCATATATTTGTGATCATTGTTTTCATGCTAATCACAATCAATCTATACAGTCTGGAAATCATCAACCAATTATAATATAAATCGATTGTTAAAAATATAGACCTAGCTGTTCCGTTTAACCCTTTAATAAACTTTTATTTTCTTAGAACTTTACTTCCAATAGATTGTAATTTTGACCGCGGAGTGGCCCGAAGGGCCGCTCCGTGGTCCATAGAGGTTACTGAACATTTGTCCTCATATATATGTATATATCTATATATATGTATCTGGAAATGCTGGGAACGGGCGAATTCTCAACGGATTCCTGAAAGGTAATAATATTTTAGGAAGATCTGGAGCGTAGACCCGGGTTCTGAGCATTTGAATCATTACTTGTTTGGGTAGAAAGGTGGAAAAATGGGGTATGTTGAGAAATGACGAATTCTCAACGGATTTGGGCAAACTTTTTTTTTGCTGGTAGGTAATATCATTTTAGAAACATCTGGATGTGTGGAACCGGTCCCGGAGCAATTGAAACACTACTTTTTGGGTATAAAGGTTGAAAAGTGGAGTATGCTGAAGAATGGCGATTTCTCACCTGATTTGGACAAACTTTTTCCTGAAAGTAATAAAGTTTTAAGGAAGGACCGAAATTTTAGAAATGTGAAAGGGGGGGATGCGCTCCGCGGTCACCTATTGCGCTTTGCGCCATATAATTGTTCGATATAAAAGTGCATTTGGTCGTAATTACTGGGTGGCAAGTGAACTGCACAGACTGCTCTCAGGTAGTGCATATTGTGGGCAGAATGAACTGCAAAGACTGCTCTCACGTAGTGCATATTTTGGGCAGAATGAAATGAAAAGACTGCTCTCACGTAATGCATGTTGTGTACAGAATGAACTGCAAAGACTGCTCTCACGTAGTACATGTTGTGGGCAGAGTGAACTGCAAAGACTGATCTCAAATACTCAAATACTCTCAAATACTATAACAATTCTTACATGTCCAGGGAACAATTTTAAACCGTTCATTCTATCTAATACTATAACTCTTCCTTTTAAAGTGAACATTAGGCGAAACGGAAATTTAAATGTAACAGATCTTGCATGAGGAAAACTCAAATCAACAGACCTATAGGATGCGATACTAGGGATGTAGTCTACTGCCTAGAATGTACCGAACCAGGTTGCAAAATGAAATATGTAGGCCTAACAACACAGAGAACTAAGGATAGGATGGCTGAGCACCGAAGGAACATTAGACAGGGCAACAAAGACACAGTTATTTACAAACACTTCAGTCAAGCACATGAGAGGGAAATATTGCCAAAATTAACTATACTTAGTACAATAGATCCGGGGGTGCCCAAAGGAACAATAGAGGATAAAGAAAAAGAGTGGACGTTATGCTTAAACACAGTCTGGCCATGGGGACTAAACACTAATATACTTGGTTCAGGGAGCATTACAGAGACTACAGATCCAGTCGAGAGAAGAAACCCACCTTGGTTCAAAGTCACCGCCAGAAGACCTGTAGAAGAGCTACACCGACGAAAGAGAGGGACACGAGCAAGAAGAAAAGAAGGCGTCACAATAAAAACAGAGGAAGAACTAGGAGAAGTCGTCAAGTTCATCAAAACACAAGAATACGACAAAGAAAGGGTCTTCAGAATATTATCAACTCTCAACGACAGGGAACTGCGAAAACTAATTGCCTACACACAAAAAGAAGAATCGAACAGGGGATTTGAAATCTACCAAGTCATCAGCAGCTACGGGATGTCGAGGATCAGCATTCAAAGGGAGAAAACAACCAAGAAGAAACCTAAACCGGCGAGAACAATAACTGAGCACTACGTGAACAGGACAAGCACAGGACTGGGGAGCGCAAGGATACTGAAGAAATATGGGGAACAGGACGAAAACCTGAGAAAAGAAATCGAAGACACTAGAGTAACATGGGGACTACCCAACCAACTTGGTAGTACAGCACTTAACTATAGCAAATTCCTCAAGACGCTTGACATGACAAAACTACGCAAGATAACAGAATCGGGATGCAGATGCGGAAAACTTCATTCGGACTACAAGGTTAACGGTCACATCCTAACAGGGGACCTGACATGGATAAACACTCATCTTTCAACTCTCTTTAGTAAAGGACTCAAATATCGCCCATCTGACGGGTCAGGGTACTTAGAAGCCAGCAGAGGGACAGCATCCACATTAAATATGTTCATAGGGGAATTAAGAGAGAAGAATAAGATCACTGAAGAACAAGGTATTAGGGCTTATGAAGGTATGATGAATTTACTCACCAACCTAGTAGCCAAATTTAGTAGGCCAGGAGCAAAGGAGCCAGAATGTGAGCTAACAGAACAATACTATTTTCATCTAAGGGACATCCATAGGGACATGGTCATTACACCCGTAGATAAGGCCAGTAATAACTTGGCAATATGTTGCAAAAAGGGCTACCTCATGAGAATGAACAAGGAAATGGGACTCAATATGACTAACACAGGGCTGACGGTAACTGGGAACGACACTTATCAACCTTGGGTCAGGGAAAGTGAAGAACAACTAATGGAGAGACATAACAACATTCTAATCGAACTAGGGCTAGGAGAAATCGAGGAAGAAAACAATACGATCCCAACGATTTGGATGGCACCAAAATTCCACAAAAACCCAGTTGGAGCTAGGTTCATAGCAGGAGCAAAAAGGAGTAGTCTGAAGAAACTAGGACAAGAACTAACAAATATTCTAAAAACAATCGGTGAGCATTGGGGTAGGTATTGCCGCAATATAGGAGAAAGAAAGGGAATAGATCTCTATTGGAGCATCAAAAACAGTGGGGAAATAATTCATATACTAAGGACAGGAGGGGGCAAACCTAGTAGCAAAATGTGTACAGCGGATTTTAGCACACTTTTCACGGCACTCGAACACAATCTAGTCAGGGATAAACTAACCGAACTAGTAAGAATAATGTTCAAAAAGAATAAATATATAACAAAGGGCGGATATTCATACATGCATTCGAATGAGCCACGAAAGGAAGGAAGCTATGACTTACCAACAGTGGAAAAAATGATTTCTTACGTCATAGATGAGGCTTATGTCAAATACGCTGGGGTAATCTTCAAACAAACCAAGGGCATAGCGATGGGAACAAGCTGCAGTCCTTTAGTGGCAGATCTAGTGCTTTCAAAACTGGAGTTCGACTACCTTACAAAACCCGAAAACCTAGGAATAGCTAAGAAACTGAAGGGCACTCGTAGATATATAGACGATATTCTGGCATTTGATAATTCAGCACTAGAGACAGCAGCTGGGAACATGTATCCGGCCTCATTACCTCTAAGCTTTGACTACCCTAAAAACGAAAAACTCCCGTTTTTGGACCTCAATCTAAATACTATCGATTCTAGCAGGGAATTGTATGATAAACGAAAGGCTTTTAAATTTAATGTAATATCAATGCCCGAAAAGCACAGCAACCAACCAATGCAAATAGGGCTGAACACATTCTATAGTCAGATACTACGTTATGCAAGAATTTGCACCAGCTGGACTAGGCTAGAGGCAACCACATCAGACCTAGTCCAAAATATGCTTAGAAAGAACTTCACAAGACATGAACTTAGCAACGTAATAAAGAGGATAAACCAATCGTACCCAGGCATACTTTCGGCAACAGGGCAAGGGGGGTACAAAGAATTCAAACGAATTATCTATAACTGCAGATCTTAGCGAGCAGGGCACACCGAGCCAACGAGAGCACACAACGGCGACGAGAGAGCGAGAGGCGGGACGATTCAGTGCGCAGGGATAGAACACCACCAAGATTACGTTGTTTGAAGGTAGTTGAGTCGCTTTCACTTCAACCCTGCGCCAAATCAATGAGGGGATGCGGGCCTGTGCTAACTGTGCTTTCAGACCAAGAACAACCATCAATTCGCACAAGACGAGAGAAGATTCGATTTCTCACGTAGCGCGATTTCAGTGTACTGCTCCACCCATGCTTGTCCCAGTGAAATGAGGGTGGGCCCATCTGAACAGTGCCACAGCGCCCTTCAATCATGGTCAGTTGCACTGCGCAGCTACCATGGCCTGATCTGTAGCAACACCAAACATGCATCAGAACACCACTCTCATGTAGCGCGATTTCAGTGTACTGCTCCACCCATGCTTGTCCCACTGCATTGAGGATGGGCCCATCTGAACAGTGCCACAGCGCCCTTCAATCATGGGCAGTTGCACTGCGCAGTTCCC
>JASANA010001999.1:0-20946 GCA_030248095.1 Ptycholaimellus sp. GST1_10
CGAAAATTATGAAAATATTGAAACAATATCACATGTGCATCGCGTACGATTATGACATCGGGGAGACACTAAACGCAGAACACTGCATAGAGCTAACGGATTATAAACCGTTCGATCACCCAGACCGATACCCCTACCAGGCGACCAGTGGTCGAAAATATGATCGAACTATTACTGAAAATGGGTGTGATCCTAGGAATCAAATTCACCATTTGCAAGCCCAGTTGTGATAGTTCCTAAACCAGATGGCAGTGCAAGGATGGTTCATGACTACCAACACTGTAAACAGTGTTACAGTTAAAGATGTTTACAATCTGCCTAGCACAGATGAAATATTGAGCTCCTTAGCCGGGATAACACAGTTCTGTGCACTCGATTTGACTGCTGACCCACCAGATCAATGCGACCCAGTGACAGGAAATACACAGCTTTCCGTCCACGTTACAGGCCTATACGAGTACCTTGTAATGCCAATGGGGCTCTCCTGTGCGAGTAGTTCCTTTCAAAAGAGCCATGCACAACGTAGTGCAAGGCTACTTGGAGAAAAGTCTGGAAAATGAATCAAGGAAAATTAAAAAAAAAGTAAAAAAATAAAAGAAAAAAAAAAAGGATGCAAATTTCTCAAATCAGAAGTTGCTTACCTAGGTCATAACATATCCAAAAAAGGCATAAAGGTTGACACTAAAAAGACGGAATCAATCGACACTTATCCACGACCGGGGAGTGCGAAATCGTTGCAAAGGTTCCTAGGCCTCTGCTGCTATTATCATAAATTCGTTTGCAACTTCGCTGCGGTTGCAGCACCACTGTATGACCTGCTAGCAAAAAACAGAGAATTTTTATGGAAAGATCAACATGAAAGAGCTTTCGAAAAATTGAAAAAGGCGCTGACAAGCCCACCTATTCTCGCTTTCCCAGTCATGGATAAGAAAAAAACCATTTCTCGTCCAAACGGATGCATCGCGCACCGGTTTGGGCTGCATTATCGCCCAGTGTGATGCAGACGGGAACAAAAGAGTGATAGCCTACGCCAGCAGATCATTAACAAAAAGCGAAAAAAATTACCCAACAATAAAACTTGAAGCATTAGCCATACTTTTCGGGTTGCAACGCTTCAAAAATTATATTCTAGGGCATCCAAGTATCATAGTGGAATCCACTCATAAACCACTTCAATATGTGTTGTCAGGGTTCAATGATATGCCAATATTACAAAGATGGGCACTAAAGATTTCTAATTTCCAGCCATTCCTCCGTTATAAGGCTGGTAAAGACCACATAAACGCAGACGCCTTGTCAAGAATGTACGAGGAGCTGCCAATGCCATTTCCTGATGTTTCAGAAAAACCACTTAAGGCAGAAAAATTACAAAACTCCAATACGAGACATCAAGCCACCCTGCAAAAAACAGCTATCGTTGCGATAGAGGAAGACAATTACTTTAAAAATTCAATTTCAATATCAAAGGAACAAAGAAAAGACGAATTTTGCAATGCAATGATAAATAATCTCTTGGAAGGCGTATTGCCGCGAGACTACGAGCTCAGTAAAAAAATTGCCTGCTCAGCACACCTCTACGCAACTGATGAGCAGGATCTCTTATATTTCTTAGGGGAGGAAGGGGCCATGCTACTTTATGTTCCCCACACTTGTGTCCCGCAAGTACTGCACTGTTTCCATGCCAGCAAATTCGCTGGGCATTTCGCTTTCAAGCGGACTTATGGAACCATTAAAAGCCGATTTTACTGGCCTAACATGGTCAAAAATATAAGAGAATTCTGCAGAGCCTGCTTGGTCTGCCAGCAGTTTAACGCTGTGAGCCCAGGAGCCAGAGAACCGTTGGTGCCGATAAAGGCTTCTCGACCTTTCGAGATTGTAGCCAGCGATATGATGGGCCCCATGACCAAGTCAAACGGATACTCTTACATTATGGTCTGCTGTGACTATTTCACTTCATACAGCATAGCCATACCTCTAATCCGTATAACAGCTGAAGCCACCGCTAGAGCGTTTCTCCTAAATATTGTGCTCCGATATGGAAGAGTTAGGAGATGGCTCAGTGATCAAGGCACCAATTTCTGCGCTCATCTGGTGCGATATTTAGCCGAACAGATGGGAACGGCAAAAATAGAAACCACACCTTACCATCCTGAAGGAGATGGAAAGTGCGAGCGATATAATCGCACCTTGATTTCTATATTGGCTAAGTTTTGCCACGAAAGGCCATCGACGTGGTCACAGCATTTGCCGTATGCAGTCTTCGCTCACAACGCAGCGTACAGCGAGAGAATAGGTGATACACCTTTTCATGCCCTCTTTAGCTTCGACTGCGAGTTCCCTTTGCCTGAAGGGCTGCAGCCAACTTTCGAAGGCTTACCAGTGAAACAGCCTGAGTTCACCACTGCTGCAGTAGCCAACTTAAAGAAGATGTGGAATAACATGCGCCGACATTCCACAGAGGCTCAAGGAAGGCAAAAAGCACAGTACGATAAAAGAGCAAAAGCCAGACCTTTTGAGGTCGGAAACCTGGTCTGGGCCAAAAAGCATGTGCATGAAAAATTCGACCTCAGGTTTACCAGGCTCTGGCGGATCGCCAGTCTACACAGACCCAATGCGGTAATCCATCCGCAAGAGTTTCCTGCTCTAACAAAGACAGTACATATTAATCACCTGAAGCCTGCATTTTTTATGCCTCCTGAGCTTGTCTTTGAGCCCATAGATGCATATGCGGAAGCTGCTGCCCGTGTCCCTCCTGTCCCTGCACCCCTTTACCTGCCACCGAGCCACCTGCAACTGAGGAGCCTGCCAGACGACCTGCAACTAGGCCCCGGTCAGCCTCCGTTTCAGCCTCTACTGACGTGGAAGCCACCAAAGCCAAGGCCCAAGCCGCCGCCAAAGCCGCCAAAGCTGAGGCCCAAGCCACCGCCAAAGCCGCCAAAGCCGAGGCACAAGCCGCCAGAGTCGCCGAGAGAGTCGCCAAAGCCAACGCCGCCCGGCTCGCCAAAGCTGCATCCAAGGACGCGGAACGTCCTGGCACGTCTAAGCAAACCCAGCGCCCGCTTCCACCTCCACTGCAACTACCTCGCACCCCGGAGGCAGCGCTGAAGAGTTCCCCATCGTCGCCGGAGTTCAGCGCCGGATTCGCGACGCCGCAGGGACGCACGCCGCCTGCGAGAAGACAACGGGTTGACGACGGTCCTCCACCTGCTCCATCAGCTACAGCCGTCATTCCGTCACCAGGACGTCCTCCCTCACCCTTGCTTCCGCAACGAAGAGCGGGACTTCGGAACCCAGTGCTCATCAAGCCGCCCAAGCGCCTGGAATGATCCTGCAACCCCTCATCTCCCAGCTGGCGGGCCTCCTCCCCCCCCCCCCCCTGCTCCACGTCGTCCTGCTCCACGTCGTCCTGCTCCACGTCGTCGGCTCCCCATTTCGTCCTGCTCCGCCTGCTCCAGCCTGCCTCCAGCCCCTCTTCCTCCTTTCCCTTGGCTCCCCAGTGATGCGAGACCGTGATCAAATCGATTCAGTTTCCGCATACGCATCTCTTTCTGGGCTCATTTAGGTAGAAGAACTTCCATGCCTTCTATGTAAGTTCTTAGGGGAGGTGTAAGGTGCATGACTCAAGTCTGGAGCGTAGCCACAACAAGGCAGCTCCTGCACCTTAGACCGGCCTCTGAGATCAGTCCTCTCTCCTGCTTCCTTGCGATAAAACCCTGCTGCTCCTCTGCCCTTGTAACCACACCAGAGTCCTACAGCAGTGATAAGCCTGGTGAAAAGAAGAAGCTAAGAGGACAACCCGCCCCCTCCAACCTAGAAGAACCCCTCCCCTAAACTCCCTTTTTTTCCCCCTCCCTTCCCCCCCCTTCCCCCAAGCCCCTCCATCGCGAAAAAGGAAGAAAAAGAAAAGCGCCCCCTCTCGTAGTTTGATTTCCCTTTTATTTTCCCCTTATAAAGCACTAGGAGTTTTGCCTTTAAGCTTATAACGTGTGGGTATAGGAGAGTTTGAACTCCTGTTCTATGCAACTCCGTGATGGCATTTCAGCCAATACACAGTATGACAGGCTTAAAGAACTCAGAAGATGGATGAGAATTCTTTAAGTCAAGGCACATCATTTGCATAGGGCTAATGCTGACTTGACCTTTCCTTGAAGAATTACTTGATTCATCCAAAATACATCAGACTCCTGGGTAGGCCAAAAATCGAAAAATTGGCATCAGTCAATCCATTTTTTTTTCAAACTTTTGACTCAAAAATGTTAAAACTAACCAATGGATTTAATGCAAAACTCTTGTACCTTTAATTTAAAAAAAAGTCAGACAGAAAAAGTTAAAAAATGGTGGATTTATGAAGTTTCAAAGTCAAAAAAGGACCAAAAATGCCAAAAATGCGCACGTTTTCAATTATTTCATATTTTCAGCATTACTCATACACAGCGCGCCCCAAAAATTATTAAATAACTCCTCAAGATCGATACATAGAGCTATCATATGCCATGGTACAAGAAGAATCCAGGTAGCCCAGAGACCCCTCCCAAAATGGCATCACCCATATTATATAAGATATATATATGCGGACAGACGGACGCAAAAATGGGGTAACTGCTTAAGCTGGCCTTGGCCGCCCGCCGCTTTGGGCAGGGCGCCAGAGCTCCTCCGGCCTCCGGGCACGGGTGCTACGGCCCCTACGCTTCGCCTAGCATGCTTTGCATGCTAGGCTATGCTCCGGGGCCTCCGCACCCATGCCCTCCGGCCTCCGGAGCTCTGACTGCCCTGCCCTCCGCGGCAGGCGGCCTGCGGCCACGCAAAAAACTGCAAGAGTCGGTCTGGCAGCTGTACATTGGCTCAATTACTGAGCTCTAATCAATTTTCATTATATACCGTCCTCTCTGTTATGTCAGTTGCAGCCCAGGCAATTTTCAGGGACTTATTTTAACTGCCCCATATAACCTTGGCCGCCAGACTGAGGCTGAGTCCTTGGTCATGGGAGTAGAGACTGGGCAGCATTCGAGGATCTCCAGCTGTCCTTGCGGGCGCCAGCCTCTCTGCCGCATCAGCTCTGGCCTACAACTCTGTCCTTGAATCCTGAACCTTAGCTTGGCGACATTCTTGAGGTTTGTTGACGCGGGTTTAGTTTGACGGCTGAAAAGACGGCTGAGGTGTTCAGTCTCCCTGTTCTAAACAGTGAACAGTTTAGGGATAGGTGATGAAAGTATCCACTGGATCCGTGAGTTCATAGAGGGCCGAGCTCTGCGTGTGCGCATAGGGGAGAGCTGCTCTCCACCAGCAGAGGTTACATCTTCAATTGTGCAGGGTGGAGCCAGCTCCCCGATACTGTTCAACACCTATATGCTCCCGCTCCTCCGCCAGCTAGAGGGCATCCAAGGCCTCGGTGTCTGGGCCTACGCAGACGACGTTCGCCTTGCCTCAGCCTGTCCTGCCTCCCTACACCTTGCCCTGGACACCCTTCATCAATGGGCAAACGACTGGCAACTATCCCTAGCGCCAAGTAAGTGCACCCGATTTCGAATAGGTCCTGGGCACTGTCCTGAGTACCGGGTGGCTGGGACGATCATCCCAGCAGCGCCAGAGACACCACCTGGGAGTAGTACAGGGCAGTTCCCTTCGTTACTCTGCTCAAATCACTCACATATGCAACCGCGCCTCCCATGCAACTTTTCTCATCAAAAAGGCCTTCCACACACCCTCCCCCGCCCTACTCACAGCAGCATTTATCACCTATGTATGCCCTTTACTTGAGTACGGCTGCTCAGTCTGGGCCCCCAGAACCAAGGCAGAAAGTGATAGGATTGAGTCAGTGCAGCGGCTATTCACGCGCTATATCTTCCGTAGATGCCGAATCCCCTTACCCCGCGAGGGATACCATGCAAGGCTGGCTTACCTGGGCCTGGAGACGCTGAGGAGGAGGAGGATCATAGCTGATCTCCTCCTAATTTTCAAATGCTTCCGAGTATGCCTGCAACGCTCAGCTCCATTGGATGCCCCGTCGATGGCAAGGCAGTACTCCTGGCACGGCTATCCTATTTTCTTTCCGCTGCTAAATTCACATCTCCGAGGCCGGCATCACTTTGCTGCCGTTGGCGCCAGCGCCGGGGGCAATCGAGAGCTGTGGCCGGGGCGGGTGAAGGCCTGGTAGGCAGCTCTCTCGTTCGCGGAAGTGACGGGGACGCGGCGGACCTTCCTGCTGGCGCTGGAGGCAAAGCTCAATGAAAACACCGATGAAACTTCATGATTGACCTCTGTGATCATTTCCACCTTGTTCATGGAGTGTTCAACTCTCGTTCATTGAACGGTGAATAAACAATCATCATCATCAACGAACAGGGCTGGTAAAAACCTTGATCCAGGCAGTGGGGAAGACGTGGACGTGTGCAGAGCAGGCAGGGCCGTGAAAGCTGAAGTAGGGCTGGTGCAAAGGGTCAGAAGGTGCGGACACGAGGCCTGGTGCCAAGAAGGCCGTACCCTCGGGCAGGTCAGTTCGCAACTGGAAACTGGCCTCATTTCAGTGCCATAGCTGCAAACTATGTCGCTCAAAGCTCCCTAGGTCGAAGCTAGCGTTTCTGTGAAAAGTACAGAAGAACTAAGCTCTGTCAGCAGTTGTGGCCCCTTTTATGGCAACAAATTAAAGCGGCCAACAATTTCAACGAAGGCAGCCTCCTGAATGGCTGCGGCAGGCTGGGAGTCGTTGATGAGAGCGAAGAGGTGCAGACTGCCGTGATGGTTGGAGCGGAAGAACTGGATGATGGCGTCGATGAGTCGACTGAAGGAGCGGCCTTGCCACTCCTCCTGCAGGCAAAGCAGGTACGCCTTTTCACGACCCTCGGGCAGCCTACAGTCAATATCTATGAAGCATTCCGAGAAAAAGTCTAATTAGCATTGAAAAATTATTACTGAAATTGTGAATCTCCGCTTCAGTGTTTTTCTCTCTTAGCTGGTTTCTTTATAATGCTTGTAATAAAGTTAGCTTGGGCATCAAGGTAATGAAATTTATTTTATTCATCTTATCATGAAACTAGCTTGGGCTCTAAGGCGATGAAATTAATTTTTAGACTCTTATCATGAAATTATACTTACAAAATTGTGAATGTCTAAAGAGCTAAGAGAGCCCAGAAAATGTTCACCATTGTTATGTTGCAGTTTTATGGCAGGTTAGAATAAAGCATGAAAAAGTTTAATTGATTAGCAGAAATATTCTGAGTCAAAATTTCCATCATGCAAAAGTAATGTTGGTAGCAAAAACAAAAAACTAGCAAAATATAAAAAAATAATATTTTAAATAATATTTTTCGCTATAATGCATATTTCTTATCAATATTAATAAATGTTTAGTTTTTTAGCTCTATCTGAACAATCGTTCCAATGTAGGTTAAATTTTCTGGGCTCTCTTAGCTCTTTAGACATTCACAATTTTGTAAGTATAATTTCATGATAAGAGTCTAAAAATTAATTTCATCGCCTTAGAGCCCAAGCTAGTTTCATGATAAGATGAATAAAATAAATTTCATTACCTTGATGCCCAAGCTAACTTTATTACAAGCATTATAAAGAAACCAGCTAAGAGAGAAAAACACTGAAGCGGAGATTCACAATTTCAGTAATTTCATCCAATTTGAACAGCCAAAGGCCAATAAAGAGCCTAATGCCCAATACCATGCATTGATGATGAGCGGCTTGTACACCACAGCCTGGCAGAAGCCCATGAAGACAATGTGTAAGCAAATGGACAACAGATTCGTAATCTACGCCCCCAATTTACCTATATGGTGCTGTTATTGAGGCCAAAAACCATTTAAAATGTCCCAAGACGAAGTTGATGATGAGCTGCTTGTACACCACAGCCTGGCAGAAGCCCATGAAGACAATGTGTAAGCAAATGGACAAAAGATTCGTAATTTATGCCCCAATTTACCTATATGGTGATGTTATTCAGGCCAAAAACCCCTTAAAATGCCCCAAGACGAAGTTGATGATGAGCTGCTTGTACACCATGGCCTGGTAGAAGCCCATGAAGACAATGTGTAAGCAAATGGACAAAAGATTCGTAATCTATGCCCCAATTTACCTATATGGTGTGGTTATTGAGGCCAAAAACCCCCTTAAAATGCCCCAAGACGAAGTTGATGATGAGCTGCTTGTACACCACGGCCTGGTAGAAGCCCATGAAGACAATGTGTAAGCAAATGGACAAAAGATTCGTAATCTACGCCCCAATTTACCTATATGGTGCTGTTATTGAGGCCAAAAACCCTTTAAAATGCCCCAAGACGAAGTTGATGATGAGCTGCTTGTACACCATGGCCTGGTAGAAGCCCATGAAGACCAGATTTGCACCTATGGTTGTTTACTATCAAATCGTATCTATTTTTCGAGCCGGTTTCATATCTAGACTCAAAATTAACTTAAACCATCGCCACTGGGCAGCATATCATTTTTAGGATCATTACAGTGCACCCTATAAGTCAAAAATGGTCAAAATTTTTTTTTCAAAAATTCAATGTTTTATATACAGGTTTTGTGTATTTTTTTGCCAGAATACCGAATCTATCCTTGTTTTTTCCCTCCGAGCATCCTAAAAAAAATTATTCAAGATTTTCGATTTTTTTTGTAAGGGTCCCCCCTTACGTTCAATCGATTTTCCAACCTCAATTTCGGCATAAAGGAGGCCGAAAATCAAAATTCTGGAGGCACCATGCCACCCTCCAGGGTCGATATACTATAGTGACGTTGAGACTGGAGCCCCAGATATTGCCAATCCCCATGCCGAGCAGAACGTACGGCGCACGGCGCACGGCGGACGGCGGACGGATAACGGACAGACACTTTTTAAAAAGTTTTTTGGCCATAACTTGCCCAATTCTCAACCAAATTTGGCAAATTTTTTTTTAAATTAAAGCTCTGTGTCTGCTGCGTCCATTGAGCCTACTCACAGCTCTGTAACATGCCCATGGAATTAATGGCATTGATTCATATTTTCAAAAGCCGTAATAGGGTTGGTCCTTGGCTAAGAGGGGACTGTGCTTCCGCTCCGCTCGCACAGCCCCAATTGGGGCAGCTTCGCTTCTTTGCGCTTCTTAGGGCATTATTTGTCTGCTTCTTTGCTCATTGATGAGCCATTACTGTGATTTTATTCCGCGAGTGTTTTCAGTAAATTATATCTCAAGTTCTACGCAATACTTTTCCACAAAAATTTAACAAAATTGTCCCAAAAATCAGCTACATTTTGTAAACTTTGTATGTTAAACGTTTTGAATCTCATGCATAACTTGCAACTTTTGTAAAATGAGTTAATGTATAGGAGTCCACTATCAAAAGCTATTTGTTTCACAAAAATTTTCAAATTGTTATCATCAATGCCATCAATAGTTTAACAAAAAAGAATTCTTTTTACGATATCGCGCCCATAAATAGAAATAGTTCTTCATTTTAAACCAAAATTAACCTTTCAGCACAATATTTTGTCAAATAATAACTCATTTTAGTAAAATTACAATAACTCCGTGAGATTTATTCGGCTTGACATACAAATTTAACACTATGCAGCAAATATTTAGGGGTAACTTATGACTAATTTTTGTTAAAAAATAACATCTTGAGATTGAACTTATTGAAACATTTGTGGATAAATTACCACCCACTGTAGTTGAAGTTGAGATTCCAACCGTAAGCCTTCTCCCAGCGCAGCTCTGGAGCCTAGGTCAAGGAGCCGGAAAGGTTCAGATTGGAGCAGGCAGGAAGTCGACCATTCGCATTGCTGAAGTCTCAGTTTCCGCGCAGCAGCAATCTGATCCTCAAGAACGCATCTCTTTTCTTTTCCCAATTTTTTTGGTAAAAGAGGGTGAACAGCCTATGATTTGGGCTGCTACAAACGGAGCTTTAGCGATTTGCTAGCGCCAAGCTCCTCCTCTTTTTGACCCAGTTGTACGTTTTTGAGGTTATTGCTAGATGTTTACTTTCATAACTTTTCCCTAGTTTCAGGAAACGCTTAGAGTTTGAGTCGAAAAAACCATGTTCACCGCCCCTTTGTGGTCTTAATTACTCTCCAGCATTCGCACCTAGGCCCTCCCGGCCTTCCTAGCTATGGTTGATCCTTTCTCCACGGCTCGCAAAAGGTCTCGAATGCTGTCTCGCGACACGAATCCTTCGCCTACGTCCTATTTCGCATGAGTCACCGTGCAGTCCCATGCATGATGTCGTGCCCACGCTTGCAAAAAATATCACCGTCACCTCCTTCCTTTGACATCATTTCATCCAAAAGCTCGCCAACTGATTTGATGAGATCCTGTTTTGAACCTGCAAAAGCCTGACTCAAGTCGCATGTCTTCCCGGCCGCCCCCGCACCAAGACAGCCCCTTAAAAGCTAGGCAGCTTTGTCAAGAGCCCAGCACAAGGTGGCAGCAGCAAGTGTTCCTCGTCAAATTTCACCTGGTGCCCCCAAAACATGCAGTGTCTGGTGCTGCTGATGACACTGCTGGCCTCTGCGGAGGCCTTCCGAAGCGTAGTTCTGCGCCTAGGCATTCCGCATCAGCCCTCCCCATGGGCTCTGAAGGCTCGCAGGTCAGCTAGCTGCTCTTTCATCGCTGGGCTTTGGATGTCTTTGCCCCACCCCTCTGGTTCAAAGACCTCCTGCCGCCCGCCGATGTTAGATGCAATCCATTAGAATAATCTGGCTATGGAGGTATGGGTGAAAGGGCAATCAGTATGGGCAATCAGTATGGGCAATCAGTCTAGAAAGCTTCTAAAAGTTTGTTAAGCGCCGCATGGCATTGTAACTTTTGACATCCATATATGGCTGCCTCCAACTCAAGCAACACTCCTAGTTGCCCTTGCCATAACCTAGCAGAGTTGTAATTTCTAGGTCGGGTTGGCAATCGCCAGTCTACTCTGCAGTCCGCCACCACCGCCCCTACCCCGAAGGCAAGCAGGCCAATCCCTTTATGCTGTTGTGAGGATTAAGCGGGGTTGCAGGTGGAGTGGAGCTGGGAGAAGAGGAAAAGGATGAGAAAGAGGGAGATCCCGAGGTATGGGGAAGCGAGGAGACCAATTATCCTGAGTTCCAGCAATACAACCTCCAGTATGGCTAGGCTACCTCTGCCCATTGCCCACCGAACCCCCACCGTGACCCAGTGCTCATGCCCATTTCCTGTTGCAACACAGGTCACTGATAAATAGGGACTTCAAAAAGGAGAGCTTATTAGCAGACAAGAAGAATTTCAGCCCGAAGCGCTAGCCTTGAAATGGAAAAAATAGAAATGGTTTAATACGTGTACAGAAATCTACGTGCATATAAGAAGCATTACGCGGCTCTTTAGCCATTTCACATTTTTCCAGTTTCCTTTGTTATAAAGTGTGCCGTATGGTTATAAGGCAAGCTAGAATATTTTACTTTTGTTCAAAAATATAAGTTCTCGAAAAATTCCTTGCTTTTTTCCTTCGCCTATTTCAATTTAGAAATAATTTGGGAGAAAAGAGATTCACTTTGGCTTGCCGACGATACCAGATATGTCAAACTTTAGCATTAATTTGCCTTTTCAGCGGAAGGGAATAGAAAACCCAAAAGTGCGGCCGCAAAACTTGCTCCCAATGGCTGGCCGATGGGCCCAGATGCAGAAACTTCAGATGCTTCAGAGATAGAAGGCTGGCCTGTTCTTCGCCTATGATCACTTGTTTTTGATTGCAAGAATGGGCAGTGGAGGAGGAACAAAAAGAACTGGACAATTGGAGAGCATCGCTGTAAATGTAGAGGCTTTTGAGCCGCGGTGGTTTGCTGCTCTGCCGCAGGAGGCAGGCTGTGAAGTTGTGCACAGCCGAGATACCGTGCTTGGCGTAGTCCCAACCTGTTGTTGAAATGCCAAGTAATTCCTAGCTCTAAGTTTATAAAAGCTGGAAAAAATTTAAAACAGGAATCTTCAAAAGCAATTGTTTCAAAATTTGAAATGTAGCAAAAATGGGGAAAATTAGCTTAAAATAGGTTGCAAAGGGAAAGTTTTGAGATTTGATTTAAATATTTGTGACTGTGAAGTGAATATTGTTTCATAGGAAAGATTGGAACAAGCAAAACCGCCGATAGCTGTTAGATTTGGGAGAAGATTGTGGCGAGCAATGCGACGAAAGTCTCGTGACGTTTTCAAAAGTGATGCAAAATCGACGATTGGATCTAGGTAGGCAGTGATTCGCTGCCACAGCTCTGGAGGCAAGCCAAACAAAACTTCCGCCATTTTCAAGTCTTTCTTGTCCATCTTCTGTCAACAGCTATAGCTTTTAAATTCGTCCTCAAATTGACGTCCAAAACACTGCTAAGCATTCAGCAGCATTGCAGCAGTTTCTACATTTATTGAAAATGCCCATTTCAATGCCCGAGGGGTAAAAATATCACTCGTATAATTATCACCGAAGGACTTTTGAATCGATACCCGGAGCTCGGCAGGTAAAAGCGCAGCAGCATTTGTACATCAGCAGCAAAGTTTGACTGGCCAGTGTTTCGATTTAAAAATCACAAAATGCACATTTCGTCGGCTTAGGCAGCTAGGCATCCAATCCAAGTGTCTCCAGGAGACCGTCAATCAGTGCCAGACGTTCGTGTGCTTCTGCATTTTATTTCATTCCTTTTTGAGCATTGTTTTTTCTGCCACTCAGCTTAGTTATGTTTCAGCAATGAATAGGAACACCAGTAATGCTCTGATACTGCGTTCGGAGACTGTCATAAATGAAAGGAGAACAAATTGCAGAACCGTCAATGGAGTTAGCGGTGATGTGGTAGCGAATGTTGTCGATGATGTCGATGGAGTCCACTTCCTGCCGTCCTTCCACCTGGTAAATATACCTCAGTATCATCGAGAGCAAATGAGCAGGATATAGTTTGAGCACCTCAGCTGCGTCCTGAAGAATAAGGGCCTGGAACTCCTCGTTATCCACCATCTGCAACACTGCCCTTTAGCCTAATCCAATCGTTCCCCTATAAATTTACAATTTTATAATATTTAATCACCTGTGCTCCCAAAAGTCAGACACACTGTTCTTTGTCCAAAGTGTAGTGCTTAGGCAACGGTACGACGTGCGAAAAAGGCTTCAAGCAAAACTGAGATCAGCCTCAGCCATCTTCCGTCCTCTATTTTCATTCACAGAAAGCCAAGCTCTACATCATTCCTCCCTTGAACATTTAGCTTGCCCACAATCAATCGATAAAAAGTATATGCCACTCGCAAAAAGCTACCAGAGGAATCCAATTGGCAACCTGGTGCAGGTTTTCAGCAATCCAGGCAAAGGCCTGATCCTCCAGACGAGGCAGGGCGAAGGTGCGAGCGATGGCGAGGCTGGGCAGGACGCTGTCCGCCTGCAGATGCCCCGCCAGCCAGGCACCGCAGAGGCGCTTCAGGCCGGGCAGCAGGCACATGTCCCCGGCCACCAGCACCTCCAGCACCGAGTCCCAGGACACCTAAAAGCACTTGTGGGCTCAGCTCTTTCTGATGAATATTAAAGATGGCAGTAACTGAGGTTTGAAGTTTGATATGGCTTGGCATGTGAAACATCGACTGGTTGAGCAGAAATGCTGCCAGAGGGGCTGTGAGGATATGCAAAGAGACTGGGGCCCTTGGTTGGTTTCGAGGGGGCTTTTTAGCAGCCCTGGCTTATTTGGCGGGATGTGACTGTTGGAATGCTAGTACTTTAGCAGCCGATAGAATTCAGCACAATTGCATCTATCTATTAGCTCGACTTATCGACGCGACAATAATAATGGAATGAGCTAGCTCCGAGTGCAACTAATTTACAACTGGTTCCTTACTCTACTTTTACATAATTTTGTTAAATATATGCATTTAAACCTGATTATGACAGAGGCTCCTCTTTCTCAATGGAAAATGTACACTATTAGCACTAGCAGGAAACATCAGGGCAATGAGTAGGGCGTACCTCGATGGTCTCAGTGTAGATGTAGTTGAGGATGTGGCGAAAGACGGGCGGAGTGAAATGGCGAAGGTGATGGACGGGAAGGCCTCCGTCTGCTTCTTTCCGCTCCCCCAACGGGTCCGCCACCAGCGTTCGGAAGTACTCGCTGCGTGCGCAGAAGAAAGCCTCCAGACAAGTCCCGTCTCTCGCATTCAAAGTGATAACTCACATTCCCTTGATTTGAAATCAGAAAGCCATGCCTCCATATATGGGGGTCAGTTTGCTCTCTGCAGGCCAGCTAGAGATGGAATGTACCTTGTGGCAGTAGAACTCGTAGCAGCCGCCAACCCGGAAGACGATGTCCGGGAAGACCACCGTCTCCCCCTCACCCAACGGCATCTCTGCCCCAACAGGCCAGCTAGAGATGGAATGTACCTTGTGGCAGTAGAACTCGTAGCAGCCGCCAACCCGGAAGACGATGTCCGGGAAGACCACCGTCTCCCCCTCACCCAACGGCATCTCTGCCCCAACAGGCCAGCGCCTTAGTTCTGACGGCATCGCTTCCTACAGCAGTTTCCCTGCCTCCACTTGGATGCCTGTGAGGGCTGGGTGAAATTAGAATTTAGAACTTAGACCAATTTAGAATTCTAATTTGACAACATCCCAAATTTAGAATTCAAAATTTAAAATTCAAAATTCAAAATCACATAAGGGTTTTTTTGGGAAAATTGTCATTCAAAAATGCAATAAAATATACCCACTACCATAATTTAACTAGCCACTACCAAATTTAGTCACCGGTCATGGGTAGGGTGGGTAAAACCATGGATGATGAGTGCCAGCTTTGGTAGAGTGGATGCTCAACTCTACTAGTTTTCAATATCATCACCTTGATTCCGGTAGACTGCTGTGGTTACCAAAGTAATGCTTTAATTAATGTATTTGTTTTGAAACTTTGAAAATCTGGTTAGATCATCAGTTAGTTGAATGTATTGATTTTTGTTCTCGTATTGGGCTGGCGCGAGCAAGCGTTAGCAAAGTGTCAGCGCCCAGCCCCTCTTTTCGACCCAGGTGTATGTTTTGAGGGTTATTGCTAGATCTTAATTTTGATAAGGCGGTCGCTCGTCACAGAAAGCTCCAATTGCTCTAATTTTTTCACCAGTGGAAAGAGCAACATCAAATTGACTATAGTTTATCTTTTGAGTTTTGCACAAAACGTTTGATTTTAGGGTGAAAAATGCAAAAAACCATATGTCCGAACTCCTTCTTCTCCTTCTTCTCCTTCTCCGCATCTATTCAATGGACGATAGTAGGTATTCATTTCTCCCCCCCCCGCCCTCTCCGGCTCCCTTGGCCTCATTGGGCTGGCGCGAGCGAGCGTTAGCGAAGTGTCAGCGCCCAGCCCCTCTTTTCGACCCAGGTGTACGTTTTGGGGGTTATTGCTAGATCTTAAAATTGATAAGGCTTTTGTGCTTTACAGAAACATCCAATCGTTCTAATTCTTTTTGCATTGGAAAGAGCAACATCGAATTGACCAAAACTCGCGAGAAATTGCCAAAATGCTTCAGAACTTTTGAGAAAATCGCCAGAAACCATTTGTCCGAACTCCTCCTTCTCCTTCTCCTTCTCCTTCTCCTTCTCCTCCGCATCTATTCAATGGACGATAGTATGTATTCACTTGGCGATCAGTAAAGGGTGCATTCGGCCAGGCGAAGGGATTGGATAGATATACAATTAATAAAAGCCTAATTAGATGGTGCATTACATGAGGCTGTGTGGCCAAGTGGTTTGGTGGATTGACCCGAAGATAATGAAGGCTGGGTTCGAACCCTCCCCTATGCAGAGCTTTTGCCTTTTTATATACATATACTTTTTATGCCATATCAAAAGTGGAAGAAATATCTGGTACCATCGGCAAGCCAAAATTAGATCTCTTTTCTCCAAAAATTGAAAATAACCTGAGTTAAAAGTCAAAGAAATAAAATTCCTACTTGTGGAATCTGCTGCGTCATCTGCATTTTGTTTTTGGGCGCGCATGGAAAGAGACCCTGAATTGCGCGCCGAAAACAAAATGCAACTGTCCTAGCAGCAGATTACACAAGTAGGAATTTTATTTCTTTGACTTTTAACTCAGGTTATTTTCAATTTTTGGAGAAAAGAGATCTAATTTTGGCTTGCCGATGGTACCAGATATATATTTCTTTAATCATAGCTCTTTAGTCACACCATGGAGCCATATGCACCACTGGTGTAGTGGTATAAGCGATTGGACTGCTAAATGAAACTGGTAGGTTCGAATCCAGCTCAGTCATTCTTTTGAATTTTGTGCCTTTAAAGCTGAGAAAATAACTAGTACAATTGGCAGGCCAAAAATCGCGCTAAGCATGAACCAAGAAAATTTCTCAAAAATTTCTTAGTTTGCCAATAATTTTTATTTTTGAAATTTTTATTTTTTATTTTTGAAACTTTTGATTTCGTTATATTTTTTTATTTTTTATTTGTGATTTATGTAATAAAATTAATTTATTGCTCTATAAAATTTGTACTAATACATTTTATACTATATTAAAAGTGGAAGAAATATCTGGTACCATCAGCAGGCCAAATGTAGTTCTCTTTTCTCCAAAAGTTGCAATTGCCTCGAGTAAAAAGTCAAGGAAATATAATTTTTACTACTGGAATCTGCTGCGTCATCTGCATTTTGGTTTTGGCGCGCATGGAAAGAGACACTGAACTGCGCGCCAAAAACAAAATGCAACTGTCCAAGCAGCAGATTCCAGTAGTAAAAATTATATTTCCTTGACTTTTTACTCGAGGCAATTGCAACTTTTGGAGAAAAGAGAACTACATTTGGCCTGCTGATGGTACCAGATATAATGTAAATTGTAGACTGTATTCATCAAATACAGTTAATTGGGAGGAAATCAATTGGAAAATGAAACGCGGAAGTCAAGAGAAAGAAGAGCTAGTGATATTTGAAGCATTGAATAGATCGTAGCAAAGCATATGAGCTCCATTGCCCAGTTTTGCTTGAAATTAGCTGATTATTGGGCCTACTCACCCTTGTTATGTTTCAAAATGGCTCACTGGACAGCGACCACATTTAAAATTGGCTTCATTGCAAAGATAGAACAAGAAAACGTTGGTATTTATTAACTTAAAGTGTCATTTTCAAGTACTAACCATGCCCGATGATGCATAACTTCGCATATTGGATGGCCACCCAGACCACTCAGCCACTTGCCCGGAACAAAAGTTTAAATGCACCCTCAATCTTTTCCTTCTAGAACCTCAGCAAATGGACATTGCAAAACACAAATAGTTTCAATGGCAAGATCAAATTCCATGCATTTTTGCGCGGCCGAAGGCCACCTGCCGCGGAGGGCAGGGCAGTCAGAGCTCCGTAGGCCGGAGGGCATGGGTGCAGAGGCCCCGGAGCATAGCATAGCATGCGAAGCATGCTAGGCGAAGCGTAGCGGCCGTAGCACCCATGCCCGGAGGCCGGAGGAGCTCTGGCGCCCTGCCCAAAGCGGCGGGCGGCCAAGGCCAGCTTAAGCAGTTACCCCATTTTTGCGTCCATCTGTCCGCATATATATATATATATCCATATATATAATAGAGGAGCCTGTCCTGTGAGTGAGCATTTCGCGCGCTCCGAGAATCCGACCACAAAAAGCCTCGCCCCGTCCTTTATGGTTAGGGGCGTTTGGAGTGGCCCTTGAATTTCCGTGTCTTTCCCAACCCGTCAAAGGAAGAGTGATTAGGGGAGAAGAAGTGGGAGGAGAATGGGAAGGGAGGATCTGGGTCGAGGCCAGTTCACTCATTCCACTACACCAAAAGCTTTTGTCGGAAGGAAGGAGGGTGCAGCGAACACAGTTCGATATGTATTTGAGACAAGCGCCAGAATTAGAAAGCCCTTATCTAGAATACCAGACACGCTATGCTGGCATGTTGCTTCAGGGCAATTCACAAACGTCACGGATTTTGAGAAGGTGTGTTGGCGTTAATAGGGAAGGGAGAGGGTGCACACCAGAAGCAGGACCACTTCCGTCCTGTCTTCACCTGCAAGGCACTTCCCTCACTATGGATCAGGAGAATGTGGTGAAAGTTATGGCGTTGTGTGGAATGGCCGGGAAGCCACAAAACTCGCTGGTGCTCATACCTGGAGTGCCAGGAGCGAGTAAAACGGCCACCGCTTTATTAGGAGCCTGCAATTATATTTTATTCCGCACCATGAAGCTTCAAGCGGAAAGTAAAGATTGTAAGGTATTGTTTATAGCCCAAACCAATTTTGCGGCTAGTGGAGCGTATGTGACATTGATGAAAATCCTGCAGGGACTTCATCGTTCACAAAACGCTGAATCAGCCAATTGCATTAGACCACTTAGGATTTGCAGTCAGTCTCATGGTGAGGCTAATGATTTCGAAGCCTGGGAGGTGCCACCGGCACACATGTTGATGCAGCAGGCTCAACAGGGCATTAGACAGGCTTTTCCGGTGGAGTCGGACTTAGAGAACTATGCAAGGCTAGCTAGCGAACAAGCCAATTTCACATTCTATTCATGGATGATTCCCACTTACAAGGAATTCGTTCAGCTGATAGGAGAAATCATAGAGTGTGAAACGAGGTTAGAAGTTTGCAAGCTAGGATGTGAAGAAGGCAGGCAGAGTAGCTGGAATCAGCTACCACTAATTAGGGCTTCCTTGCAACGATTACGCCGACAGAGACTGGCGTTGTATGTTAATTTCTTAAATCCAAATTTAGTTTTTACTACGCTGGACTCCAGCAAATTCTATTTTCTGGAACGGATGGGATTCCGTCCCACCTTATTGGTTATGGACGAGGCTAGTCTGATTCAAAGAGATTTGGCTTTGTGGCAAATAGGACAAACGGGAGATAGGTTGCAAGCAGTAGTGATTACGGGTGACGAGAGGCAATTGCCTCCACATGTTCAGGTCGGAGGACAAATCGGTCGATTGGCCTCAGTTAGTATTTTAGAGGCGTTGCTTTATACTGGCAATCCTCGAACACCATTAGTTATCTTACCGCTCACTATTTCATTTAGGTTGACACCTGACGCAGCCGAGTTAATCTCACCTTTCTACCTCAAGGAAAAGCCAAAGGCATTTTACGCTTTGGAACATACCAGCCATGCTTTGGAATGTTTTCCATTTCTTCATTTCAATCATCGCACTATATTTCTCCATATCGAAGGCCAAGAGGAATTTGACAGAAGCCGATACAATGAATCAGAGGCGGAGTTGACGGTGAAAGTTGTCCAACGTCTTTTGCAAAAAACTACTCCATCTCAGATTTTAGTCCTCACTTATTATTCCGCTCAGCAAAGTCTCATTCAACAGCTGCTAGGGTCTGTGGGTTGCGAAGTGTCGGTTAGAACGGTAGATTCGGCGATTGGACTGGAATCTCCATTCGTAGTTGTGTCACTCACTAGGTCGCAGCCAGCGGAGCAGGAGCCATCCATCGGCTTTGCGGGTTCTTTGCACCGAGCAGTAGTCGCTTTTAGCAGAGCGTCAAAAGGGCTTATTATAGTCGGCAATTTTTATACTTTTCTTTCTGCATTCTGCCTACAGGCTCAAAGAGGGAAATTGGGAGCCTCACAAGCGTATAGCTGCTTTTTGTCTTTATTAAACGGTGGTAGAGTAATTGAGCATTTCTCCACGATATTAAATGAGAACCCTGCTCATTATATACCAGGAACAGGACATTTAGATTTACGGCACACCACCGCCCGCATTCTACCTCCGCTTGGCCCACTGGCGCCCACCAGTTTGGTACTAGGTCGTTTAGTTCAGCAACAGCAGGTTGCCACAATGCTGCGTATGGAATCACTTCCCGAGCCACAGCAACCGAGCGAAAGCTCCATCTGTCCAAGGTTAGATTGGGGTGAGCCATTTTTGCGGCCTTGGCCGTTGCAGCCACAATTGCCAGCGCCTGTGCCGTCACCAGATCCGCACGCTCCTGAAAGCTCCAGTTTGTCAACAAGCACTGAACCGACAATGGAGGTTACTGATATTGGGCAAGCATTTTTGCTTTAGCAATCGCAAAACTAAAATTACAAAAAATTCCAAAGTTAGCAATAGCAGCAATTTTGAAATTCAGCCTCGTGACCTCGGCCCAACAAAAGGGGAAGATGTAGTGAATCGAAATGATAGCGAAATTCGAAACCAGTCAAAAGCTACGCTCAAAAAACCCTTCAAATTGACTATTTTGCCCAAACGCTTGATGTTTTAAGCACATTCCCATGCTCAGATCCTTGCAGATATTTCAAATTCGCGTTCTACGCCCTCAATTTACCCAAAAATGTCTTTACTTTGCCTGCAGCTACTGAATTGGGCCTGCGCCGAATGTCTGTGGGACGGACACGTCTCAGCTTTTATATTATGGACTAGGTTGGGAGAGGCCTGCGGCGCATATTGTACTGATCAGCTGGTTCCTGGAGGCTGGACTTCACCTGAATGGTCACTTATCAGCAATCCCAGAGTTATTGCTCTGCCTCCCAGTTACCCACTGCAGTAACCTTCACACTAACTTCTCTGATGCTACCTGTCTTGCAGCACTGCAGTCCTTGCAATGCTATGTACCTGTTGCAGTGCCTGACAATGGCCCTGTGTGGTGGATTATTGTTGGTCAAGAGGCAAGGTATGATTTATCCAAGCAACACTGGCACTTACACACTAACACACACTGGTGATGGTGATGGAGATGAGCTGGGCAAGCTCCACAAGCCACAGTGTCACAGTGGAGAGTGATGGTCCTACTCTGGAGTATTCCTGGCTGAAGCTCTGGCCCAGACTGAGAAACTGGGGATTTGGAGCTCCTTATATAGCAGGAAAAGGGGAAAATGGGCGCGGGGGGGTTTGTTCAGGAGCTGAACTGGCCTTCCCAAGCCCCCATTTCTGCCTGAAACAAAAAACAGCAACCAGACCGGGGCCTGGGCCTGTTTGATGAAGCTGACTTCCCTGGGCCCAAATCTCTGTTGACTCAGGCCTGAGCTGGGCCTCCCCACCAGCAAGATTGCAGTG
>JASANA010002001.1:0-52417 GCA_030248095.1 Ptycholaimellus sp. GST1_10
AAGCTAACTTTTTTATTCAAAATGCAATCATCCACAAAGACGCTTCTGAAGCCGAACTCAAACGCGGAAAATCTTTATGTATTGATGATCTAATCAGAAGTGTCGTTTTCAATTCTGGTCCGTTTGAGTTCGGCAAAACTGATCAGCCAGTTCCGACCGATGTGCCCAATCCTGGCCGTCTCTCGACACAACTCCTACCTGCGCAAGCTCCACCTCTACAACGGCGTCTACCCTGTCTCATTCGCAAACCGTTAGAGCTACATTCCAGCCCTACTTTTCACCCTTTTTTTCTACCCATCTTTTTGGGCCGCCATAGCTCTTGTTGCCTATCTAGGTGGGCCTGAAACTGCAGAATCAGATGAAGGTTAATCATTTCCCTATCGCCGCATTCACAAAGATGGCCTTAAACTTTCTCCCCGAACCCCAAGTGTCCCTGCACCAGCATTCACCTCCCCATGCTCCGCCAAAAAGGCGCCAGTACCCAGGCATCCAAGAGCAATCGGTGTTCTCCATAGTGAGCCTCAGTGTGAGCCGAGACGAGTGCGTAGGAGGGTAAAGGTGTGAGGGGAGGATTGGGTTGGCAGGAGAGCGGGCGAATGACTGGCCAACGGACGTGGACGCACGCATCGAACACGCCGTCGTATTCGGCAAGGACCGTGGCTGGATCAAGAAGGTTCCTGCATCCTATTCTCCCTACCACCTTCTTGGCTAAGAAAGCAGCTGGCTTGACCATGGCTCGAAATGTATGGTTTGTCAGGGCGACCCGGTGATCGTGATCACGGGATGGAAGCAAGGCTCCGGATTCACCAATACTCTCCGCGTCTTTGAGGTACACTGAGCTGGCGTTGTCCTTTGCACCCGCTAGCTATTTGCCAACACTGATGTCCGGGATTGATGAAATTCGCTAAAATCTTAAAAAAATTGAGTTGTTTTCAAATTTTAAACTTTAAGATTTTGATTGAAAATTTTTGCTCAAACATTTTCAATTTCGACCATAGCCTGGGACTCAGTTTTGGCCAATGATCTGTTGAGCCGGTGAGTGCCTAGTCTCTATGTTTCACAAAGCCCGAATGCCTGAGCCATAGGCGATGATAGAGAGTCCGCACTGGCCTGCCACTAGAGGCGGCAGAAGATAGGTAGCCTAGGATCTGCAAGGCTGTCTGCCGATTTTGCTGTGCGCCTAAAACTGAAGCTGCTGCTTTCAGTCCACCTAAAAAAAAGGCCCCACAACCCCTTCACTTCACCTACTGTGTAAGAGACGTGTGGCGACACGTTTTTCGCTCTTCTTCCTTGTCTGTGTAGAAACGCGAGTGCTGTGTCTCTACCGCATGGCCGGAACCTTACAGCGTGCAGTGTTTTGGGTCTCTTCATCCCTAATAGCAGAGTTTTCCCACAGATTCGCTCATTTTTCTCTATGCTCCTGCTATAGTTTACGTCTATTCGATGCTCCCTACCGCTTGCGAATTGCTGGTTCTGAAATGAAGTTGCCCCAACTCTGCGCTGGTTTGCAGGCACAATGATTGCAATTCGGGAGGCGTACCCTGAGGAAGCGACGGGAAAAAATATCCGATTGGAATTTTAGTTATATTGCTCTTCCTCTTCCTGCGCTTAACTAGGGATGCCTTTAGAAATGGATGGCTTTGTAGTTGATGTGTCCAGGCTATAAGCTTTCTCTGCTACCCGTCACAAAGTAGGATTATGCCTTTGCTAAATGGTAGTGATACTAAGTTACCCTTTACTCCTTTTATTTGATCCCTTTTTCTATTCCTTGTCGCCCATCCAATAGTCCAACTCTTATCGTGTGTGGAAGCTGATTGAAGAAAAAAGACTGATGAATACGAAAGAACATTTCGACTAAACATACTAAGTAAAAATGAAAATGAATGGCTAGGATAGGGATCGGCATCAACTACCTTCTTTTACGGTTAATCCAAGTTTTGAAAAGCGAGCGTAATAAGAACCCAGTTCAAGATATTTTGACTGGAATGGTAATAAAAGCTAATCTGAATTATCATTGATTGACAAGGCTAAAAGAAGTGATAGTAAAATCAGTGGCTGAAGAGCAAACAGTCAATGAGAGCCTGTGTCTCATCTCAATCTGGCTTTGATATGTTCGTTAGTTCATTCGTCTAAATTAGAATGCTGAATGATAACAGATGGTGCGAAGCTTATTGGGCATGATCATCTGTTACATTGGCTCAGAAGCAAACGATTTGTTAACTGTAAGTAAAATTTGGCGTGTGAACATTCATGATCTAATTTTATAATCCCCATTTCATTGGCGTTTTGAACACTGCATGAAGACGAATATTTGACGGCCTATTCACCGCTTTTACCGTGGAAATATTTTTGAGCCACCGAATTCTAGTGATTTTTTTAGTCACCCGCTCATTCATTTCTCGCGATCCCGCTCATTCATTTCTCTTCGAATCCCGCTCATTCATTTCTCGCTTAAGTAAAAAGACAAAAAGTGAATTATTCGAAAAACTACTGATTAATGCATTTCCTTGTGCGGTACATCACAAAATCGATTTTTCAAGCCACTTTTACCTTTCTGCTTTCTTGTGAAAGATAGACTCATTTAATAAGTGCTCAGAAAAGTCCAGTTTGATTTCTGCATCAGTCAGACTCCATAATGTACTTTCCGGGCTTGTTTGTCAGTTGGTATGGGCGTGATCATCAGTGAAACATGGAAAAAGCTCGCACTCATCTGGTTGGCCTTACTCAGCCTATTTCTCTACGGCCTGAAAATGAAGCTGAGTCAACAAGACACCGAAGATGAAGAAAGGTTAATGTACAAAAAGTATGAATGTTTGAATAAAACATCTAATTTTAAAACTAAGCTACAAGACGGTTTCATTTTTACAAAACAGCAGGAAAGTTTTGTTCAGTGAAAGTTATGAGGAGGAAGTTTTGAAAGGCTCAGCTTCGTTTATTTCCTGTCCAGCCAATGCACTGTTGCAGTCGGGTGGGGCAGGCGCCAGAGCAGTGTGAGATTCGAAATGAGCTGTTGGAGTGCCTATCGAAAGGCTTGCCACGCAATGTAGACGAGGCCTACGCCAGCCCAGACTTTCTCGCTTGGGTCAATGACTGCCGCTCACGAGATCTCCGCCTCTACAGCTATCGCACTGCCCAAGGCAAAAAGCAGGTCAGCAGCCTGGCTTTCTGAAAAACTGCAACATAGTTGACTGAAGACGTAAACGAATCTAAAGGCCTGTCGAACATTTCAAAAAAGCCAGCTCTGTGCGATCATATCTTCAGCTATTGCAAATTGAAAGACGGTATAAATTAAATGGCTTACCATAAATTTTTTGTTTTGCCAACCTGTATCAGTCTTCCTCTTGTGCAACTGCAGCTGGTGCTGTGGCCAGTGCGGGGGAAGGCTGAGTGCACGCTTCTGTCCTTGGGTCTAGAGCCGACGGCGAGTGCAGAGTCTGGCTTTCTGGAGCGTTTCCCCACCTGCACTCTCATCAGCGCCGACCCAGAGCCCGCCAATGCCGCCCATTTAATGAAGGTCAAACTAAATCTGCGACCAGTGTCTAGAGGGGCTGGGGCTAATTTCAGGAGCTGAGAGGACGCTACTTTCGTCTGGCTATTGGTGAAAGCAATCGATACCAAAACCAAACCCAACCTGAACCGTGAGTTGCATAGTTTGCAGTTCGGCAGGCAAAGATTGCAGTGAAGAGCAACAAGCTAGGCTAACAATTATATTTTCGCGAAAAATTGAGTAGAAAATAAAATAGGAGCCAGCGTTTTTCAGCGAATATTCGCCTGTTTGACAATTGTCAAATTGTCAATTGCCAATCGCGTTCAAGATACACATAAAGCAAAATTTATTTACAAATTAAGAAGGCTTTACTAAGAAGGATGAATGTCTCAGAAAGAGGGTTGCCCGAAAATTTTGACCCCCTTTTTATATGTTTATGGCTTTGACCTTGTTCTACGACCTTGTTATTTTCCTTATCAAGACGGTTCAAATGATTTCGATTCAACAAAATCCGCTGACAAGCTCGGGAATTAATGGAAAATTAAATTTTTTGCCATTTTTAAAACTTCAAAAATTCGGCAAAAATTTAATATTAAGTTTTGCACGCTCACAGACCACCAAAGCCATTGAATTGTGTCTAGTTCCAAAAAAATATATAAAAAAGGGTAAATAAATTTATGCGCAACCCATTTGTGAACTTTTTTAAAAAACTTAATTAACAAAAGGATTCTACCATAATATTGTTAATACAAGCGTATTTCGTAGAATCCAAAATCAGCTGGTTGGCAGTGCGAAGAATACAACGACGTCCGTGAGCGAGCAGCATGGGCGAAGTCTTGTGAGTTTCATGGCGACGGACCTGGGTCTCATGGGCGAAGAGGTGGACCACTTGTGGATGAATGTCGGAGGAGCGGAGTATGCCATTCTGGAAAAACTCCTTCTTTCAGACATTTTTGCCAGAGCGCGTCTCTCCGTCTGTCAGGTTCGCTGCGCCTCCTATACACAGCGTTTCCGCTTTCAAGAACCACAAATAATGCATTATGCGAATGGTTGAATGAGATGGTAGAAAAGGAAACGGATTTAGAAAGAAAATGCTTACCAACACAGCCACTTTTGTCATTTACTTTAAGGATCAGCCGAAATAAAAAATTTAATATGTGCCTCACCAACTATCTTTTGATTCAACTCCTGAAAAGTTTCTTAGCCAAATGACAGTTTGTATGGCCACTCCAGTTTACGAAAAGGGTTGCAGTGGAACATCGAGTTTCGTGGCGTAGAAGACTCTCCACTGGGCATCATCAACACTGGTGGGATCGGCTCACTTTTCGAGTCACTCATCAACCATGACATGCTGCCCATGCATTTGGCCACCTACACCAATCACTCCAATAGTCAACATATACACCTCAAAGCCTTCTTTTTCAACTTCGCCAGCCCCTCCTGTATCGCCAAATACTTCGACTGCTAGCGCTGTCTGTGATTATATATACGGAGACTATGATTCCGCCTGGATGTTAGATCGATGCTGTTGCGCCCTAGGATTATATCGATTAGATAAAAAAGTAATGTACGAATCTTTTTATACTTTTCGTCTCAAAGGCAAACCTTTAGGAGAGGACGCAATATATCTCTTCCGATTATCACATTAGGAAATGGCACACCACCGTTCGACAAACCATCAAGGAGAATAGCAATCACGTTGAGTCACCTACAAAATTGTGATTTCTCATTCCATGCTGACGCACTTATTCTCATCCTTGCTTTGAGACCTGAGTAATCCTCGAAAGAGGCATTAAAGCTCAATTCATAACCATAAGACTGCAGACTTCAAAGATTTGCAGACGCTCTATGTGCTGACGCTGAATTGTCACCATAAAAAGCTTTACACAGTAAGTGTAACACCAAAAAAGTGCGAAGTCACAGAAGAAGCGCTATTATCCTCTTTATCACCACTGCATTTGGAAAGCTGTTGATTGTTGCCTAAAATTTTGAGCTCTAAAGGTTTATTTCTCCTCTTTGCCTCGCTTATTTGGACTGAAACGCAGAGACATGGCGGAACTTAGCCTTTTGGGCTTGAAGTCCATTCTAGTGGTGGTTACACTACTGCTTACACTGGTCTTTGGCCTCCTACCCTTGCCTGTACTACGCTTACTGCGCAACGGGTTTGTTGGTTGGAGTTTTCGGTGCAAGTCTCCTCACTAATTATAAAATTCGCTGAATAAATTTGGGATAAAAGGAATAACTGAAGGCTTTATTCTTCTGCAATTCTAAACCAAGAAAAACATTTTCTTCAAAAAACGCCTGGAAAAGAAGACAACATTTTTGCACATTAGCTTTGGGCATTGGCAGTGAAGGGAAGCTGGCCTGGCCTGGTTCTGTGCCTGCTGAACTGCTTCGCTGGCGGTGTCTTTCTGGGCACCAGTTTCCTTCACCTTCTGCCCACGCTAGAGTTACATCACTCTCCTGCCTATGCATAGACAGCTGAAAAAGCAAAAAAAGTTGACAAACAAATTGAAAACCCTAGCAGCAGGACAAAAGCGAAGATGATTTAAGCGAGCAGGTGGAGAAATGGAACCCGGGATTGGCCTATCCGTTGGGGGAGCTGTTATGCTGTACGGGTATGTTGATGGTGTTCGCTGTGGAGGAGGCCATCAACTCCTGCCTCCTCTCCTGCCACAGGCCCAGGACACAGGTCCTGCCCGACACTCCTGACACGCTCCAGTCACAGGCCACTAGTCTGCAGTGCTTCAGCATCTCACCCACTCTCAATGACCAGTTCCAAATTACGCCAATCCCTTTGCCTGATCTGAGAGGTATGTCTTTTAGGGCAGTTGATCTCGAGGAGATCGCTTGCCGTTCTGCTTTTGCCGAAAGCTCATCCCATCAAGTTGACCTACTGGCTGTCCTACTGGAATATGAATAGGAGGCGTAGTATAAGGTTCGCTCCCTGACGCTGGTGCTGGCGCTGAGCTTCCACTCGGTGCTGGAAGGCCTGACACTTGGCGCTGCTGAGACGGAAGGGAAATTACTCGCCATCTTCCTTGGCATCATCATTCACAAGGTCCTACTGGAATATGAATAGGAGGCGTAGTGTAAGGTTCGCTCCCTTACGCTGGTGCTGGCGCTGAGCTTCCACTCGGTGCTGGAAGGCCTGACACTTGGCGCCGCTGAGACGGAAGGGAAATTGATTTTGATTTTGTCGCTTTTTCCAACATAAGCAAGTAGCAAGGGTAGAGGCAAGCAGGAAGGTTGCGCAAGGGAAGTGGAAAGATTGGAAAAAGGAAGCGTAAGCATCAACAAAGACGCATTACGAAGGGAGTGTCGGTAAATTGTATCACAGATTTCGCACAATAGCAGATTTAAAGCCAGCAAGAGAGCCACATATGGAAGCATCACTCAGCTCATTCCAGGCCGTCACCACTCGGTTATTGAAATGCAGCATCCTTTGTTTTGTACCTGCGGTCTCCTTGAGAAGGCGATGGTTATGTTGTAAAACTCTAGCGTTGTCTTTGCGCACAAGAAGCCCTGGGCCATGCGAGAAACTGTGATAAATTTTGTAGGCGAGGCAAAGATCTAGGCTTTGGCGGCGTGATTTCAGAGTAGGCAGGTCCAAGCGCTCCAGTCTCTTCTCATAGGGGCAGGGTTTTAATTTGCATTTTTTGTATATTAATCGTGTAAAATAACGCTGCACACGCTCTAGTTCATTGCTATCGGCCTCTCCTATGGAATTCCACACTGGTGAGCTGGATTCTAGAATTGGGCGGATAAACGTGGTAAAAGCAGCTTTTAGATGAAACATGTTGCCTGAGATAAAACTCCGTGAGACAGCATAACAGGCTTTCCTAGCTTTCTTAACAATCTGGCCAACATGAAGCTTAAAAGACAGCTTTGAATCCATAACAATGCCTAAATCTGTACAGTTCTCAACAACTGGGAGCTCAAAACCAGCAATGGTTAATGTAATGGGAGGACTGGCCGAACCAAAAGCAAGAACAAAACATTTCTCTGATGCCAAACTTAATTGCCAATCTGCACACCATTTCTCCACCAGGCGAAGGGCTTTTTGAAGGATATTCGCATCATGACTGTATATTTTGCAATCATCAGCATAAACATAGCAGCGGCAGATCTTATTGAGTTCATGAACTAGAGGCATAGTGAACAGCAGGAAACAAAGGGGTCCGAGAGTAGAGCCCGCAATGACAGAGGATGAGAGGGTGACTGGTTTTGAAAATGCATCTATTATGTTGACTATTTGGCGGCGGTCAGAGAAGTAGCTTTCAAGCCACAATAAAGCAGAACCTTGAATGCCATGAGCTTTGAGCTGAGTCAGAAGCTTGGAGTGAATAACAGAATCAAACGCTTTGCGGAAGTCTATGTACACAACATAACAAGGCTTTTTTGTTGACAATGCTTTAGACCAGTCATTTGTGCAGCATAACAACTGAGCAGTAGTAGAACGGCTGGGTAGGAAACCAAATTGAAAGTCAGAGATAAGATTGTTGACTGAACAATGGTCAAGCAGTTGCAGCGAAGCAATTTTTTCAATGATTTTTGACAGTTGACTAGTTAATGAGATTTGACGGTAGGAGCTCAGCTGGCTTTTTTCACCTTTCTTTTTAAAGACTGGAATGACATGGCTAGTTTTCAAAGCTGCTGGGAAAATACCTGTGGTGAAGCTCCAACTAAACAAAATATGTAGTGGGAGGGCTATAGCAAACCTAACTTTTTTCAAAAAGAACATTGGTAAGCCGTCTAAACCTGTGCTCAACTTTGGATGACATTTGCCCAAAACATTACAAATTAGTTCAGGGGAACAGTCAAAACAGCTAAGAAGTTCAGAACAGAGGGGCGAAACAGTAGGAATTTTGCCATTGTCTAGCGTTAAGACAGAAGCAAAATAGCGCGAAAATGCTTCAGCTTTCTCAACTGAAGAAGTCAGTATCTTGCCCTCAACTAGAAGATCTGGAACCTCGTGGCTGGCACTCTTAGTCTGACGCTTAATGTGTTTGTACAGAGCAGGCAGTGAGCGTGATTGGAGCAGTTTAGCCTCCTTAGCATGAAAATAGGCACGCAAGGCTGAGCGATAGCGTTTTGAGACCAACAGAAAGGCTGGCTTAACATGGAGTCTATTCCTAAGGTGTCGATTGAGGCGACGCTTGCAGCGGCGCAGTCGAAGAAGATGTCCTGGCAGCAATTCCATTCTCTGTGAGGGTCTGGACAGAGGAATAAAAGCACGAATGCAGTGATTAAGATGCCAGTAAATAGACTCAAGGAAGCAGTCTGGGCTAGAGGCCTGCGCTAAAATCCAATCCCAGTCTATTGAAAAGAGGTACTTCACAATTTCACCATAATTGCCCTTTCTAAATGCACGAAAGGCTTTAGACCTAGGAGGCGAGGGCTTGAGGGCAGCAATCGAGAAAGCAAATTGGTAATGATCGCTAGAGCCTAAAGGTTCCAGTCGGGTAACAGAAGAAGTTCTTTCAATTAATGAACAGCTAACAAATGCAAGGTCGAGGATATTCGAAGTGGCTGCTCTGGAGGAAAGATGGATGAGTTGCTTGGAACCCAAATCATGCATTGTTTCTGCGAAAATGCGAGAAGCTTCGTCTAAAGGCGTTATTGTCATTCTAAGACCATTCAGCTGAGGAAAATTGAAGTCACCAACAAGAACGAAACATTTTGAAGCAGAGCATAGTTTTTGAAGTTCATTGCAAAGCAAAAGGGAGTGCTCTAAGGAGGCATTTGGAGGCCGATAGCAACAAATTAGTCGAAGAACCTCTTTTGAGAGGTGAATGTCAAGACAAACCAGTTCGCAGGGAGTCCCCGATGGGATGAGAGAGAAGGAGAGACTTTTTCGCACTAGGACCGCCACTCCTCCACCCCCTCCAGCCGAGCCGCGATCCTTCCGCACCACCCTGAAGTCAGTGCCCGAAGTTAGTACACTGTCAGGAAAATCAGGATTGAGAAAAGTTTCTTGTATAGCCCATAAGTCAAACTCGTTTGCAAGCATGTTGGCCTTTAGTTCATTTATCTTTGCTTGATTGGCTACGCTACGTGCATTGCTGGTGACTACCCGGATAGAACTAAGATGGGAGGCAGTTAGTTTCCCTTGCGCTGGGAAAGAGAGGGGCGAGGTTTGGAGGCAGAGGAAGAGGAGGGTAGAGGATTGGCGGGGGCTGAGCTAAGGGGCTGGGCGGGTCGAAGAGGGGGTCGCCAGGCCTGTAGCCAGTTGTCCCAGCCAGCGTCGCCCGGACCACTCCACTGCGGCCGCCCCCCTTCCTTCTTCACCAGCACCTGGCGGCGGTAGTCGACGAAGAAGTAGTCGTCCTCGCTGTTGATGTCCGCGTTGAGCTCGTTCCGGCGTTGCCGCAGCTGGGCCAGCAGGCGTCGTTCTTCAGGGGTTCTGGATGGGTTCACGTAGACGTTCCTCCATTGATCCAGGCCCTCCTCCTTCAGATGCTTCCGGACGTCGGCAGACAGCAGGTGGCGCAGCATTGCAGGTGACTCCAGGACAACCTTGAGCTTCAGGGGCTTCGTCATCTTCCTTGGCATCATCATTCACAAGGTCCTACTGGAATATGAATAGGAGGCGTAGTGTAAGGTTCGCTCCCTGACGCTGGTGCTGGCGCTGAGCTTCCACTCGGTGCTGGAAGGCCTGACACTTGGCGCCGCTGAGACGGAAGGGAAATTACTCGCCATCTTCCTTGGCATCATCATTCACAAGGTCCTACTGGAATATGAATAGGAGGCGTAGTGTAAGGTTCGCTCCCTGACGCTGGTGCTGGCGCTGAGCTTCCACTCGGTGCTGGAAGGCCTGACACTTGGCGCCGCTGAGACGGAAGGGAAATTACTCGCCATCTTCCTTGGCATCATCATTCACAAGGTCCTACTGGAATATGAATAGGAGGCGTAGTGTAAGGTTCGCTCCCTGACGCTGGTGCTGGCGCTGAGCTTCCACTCGGTGCTGGAAGGCCTGACACTTGGCGCCGCTGAGACGGAAGGGAAATTACTCGCCATCTTCCTTGGCATCATCATTCACAAGGTCCTACTGGAATATGAATAGGAGGCGTAGTGTAAGGTTCGCTCCCTGACGCTGGTGCTGGCGCTGAGCTTCCACTCGGTGCTGGAAGGCCTGACACTTGGCGCCGCTGAGACGGAAGGGAAATTACTCGCCATCTTCCTTGGCATCATCATTCACAAGGTCCTACTGGAATATGAATAGGAGGCGTAGTGTAAGGTTCGCTCCCTGACGCTGGTGCTGGCGCTGAGCTTCCACTCGGTGCTGGAAGGCCTGACACTTGGCGCCGCTGAGACGGAAGGGAAATTACTCGCCATCTTCCTTGGCATCATCATTCACAAGGTCCTACTGGAATATGAATAGGAGGCGTAGTGTAAGGTTCGCTCCCTGACGCTGGTGCTGGCGCTGAGCTTCCACTCGGTGCTGGAAGGCCTGACACTTGGCGCCGCTGAGACGGAAGGGAAATTACTCGCCATCTTCCTTGGCATCATCATTCACAAGGTCCTACTGGAATATGAATAGGAGGCGTAGTGTAAGGTTTGCTCCCTGACGCTGGTGCTGGCGCTGAGCTTCCACTCGGTGCTGGAAGGCCTGACACTTGGCGCCGCTGAGACGGAAGGGAAATTACTCGCCATCTTCCTTGGCATCATCATTCACAAGGTCCTACTGGAATATGAATAGGAGGCGTAGTGTAAGGTTCGCTCCCTGACGCTGGTGCTGGCGCTGAGCTTCCACTCGGTGCTGGAAGGCCTGACACTTGGCGCCGCTGAGACGGAAGGGAAATTACTCGCCATCTTCCTTGGCATCATCATTCACAAGGTCCTACTGGAATATGAATAGGAGGCGTAGTGTAAGGTTCGCTCCCTGACGCTGGTGCTGGCGCTGAGCTTCCACTCGGTGCTGGAAGGCCTGACACTTGGCGCCGCTGAGACGGAAGGGAAATTACTCGCCATCTTCCTTGGCATCATCATTCACAAGGTCCTACTGGAATATGAATAGGAGGCGTAGTGTAAGGTTTGCTCCCTGACGCTGGTGCTGGCGCTGAGCTTCCACTCGGTGCTGGAAGGCCTGACACTTGGCGCCGCTGAGACGGAAGGGAAATTACTCGCCATCTTCCTTGGCATCATCATTCACAAGGTCCTACTGGAATATGAATAGGAGGCGTAGTGTAAGGTTCGCTCCCTGACGCTGGTGCTGGCGCTGAGCTTCCACTCGGTGCTGGAAGGCCTGACACTTGGCGCCGCTGAGACGGAAGGGAAATTACTCGCCATCTTCCTTGGCATCATCATTCACAAGGTCCTACTGGAATATGAATAGGAGGCGTAGTGTAAGGTTCGCTCCCTGACGCTGGTGCTGGCGCTGAGCTTCCACTCGGTGCTGGAAGGCCTGACACTTGGCGCCGCTGAGACGGAAGGGAAATTACTCGCCATCTTCCTTGGCATCATCATTCACAAGGTCCTCTTTGCCCTGCTTTGGCATCCTTCCTCTTTCCTCCTATCTCTTTCCTACGCTGGCAATGATTGCAGCAAATCATAGCCTTCTCGATGGGGATGCAGCTGGGCCGCTGCCAGTGGGAGCGCCGATGGCTGGTGGTGGGCCTGGCCATGGCCCTCTTCGCCGCCATGACTCCCATTGGAAGCGTTATTGGCATCTGCATTGAGGTACGCCCACTCTCTGCTCTGGCCACCATCCACCATACGACTTTTCGTACCCAAGACTTTTCGTACCCGACTTTTCGTACCCGATTTTTCGTACCCAGACTTTTCGTACCCTAGACTTTTCGTACCCAGACTTTTCGTACCCAAGGTTTTTTAGAATTTTTTTAGCAGTTTTTGGTGAAATCAGCTGTTTTTTGGCACGAATGTCTGTCAAGGTTATATCTGGAAGGCATTGAAATAAATTTTCAATATATTTATTTTTCGATTAATGCAAACAGCCTATAATCTTGTTGTTTCAAAAATTCAAACAACCCTAATTGTTCAACGAAATAAGCTGTAAATTTGAGCAAAATCTTTAGCGGGCAAAAACTTTTTATGGTTGAAAAACTTTGTTCCCCCCCCAGTATTACATGTTGATACATCAAGAGTCTAGGTTGTTTGCCATAAATCGAAATAATGATATATCTGGTACCATCGGCAGGCCAAATGTGGGACTCTTTTCTCCAAAATTTGCAATTCCCTCGAGCAAAAAGTCAAGGAAATACATTTTCTACTAGTGGAATCTGCTTGGACAGTTGCATTTTGTTTTTGGCGTGCAGTTCAGTGTCTCTTTCCATGCGCGCCCAAAAACAAAATGCAGATGACGCAGCAGATTCCACTAGTAGAAAATGTATTTCCTTGACTTTTTGCTCGAGGGAATTGCAAATTTTGGAGAAAAGAGTCCCACATTTGGCCTGCCGATGGTACCAGATATTTCTTCCGCTTTTAACATAGTACAAAAGGTACAAATACAAATTTTATTTTGTAGGTTATATGTTCAATAAAAATTTTAGTCAATATTTAAAAAAATAAATACAAAAACTTGTTCAAAAAATATAACAAAAAGAAAATATTCAAAATGAAAAATTACAATTTTTTGAGAAATTTCTTGACCTATTCTCAGTGCAATCGATTTTTGGGAGAAAGGAGCTTTACTTTTGGCCTGGCGATGGTATCAGTTGTTTTCTCAACTTAAAATACACAAAAATAAAAATGAATGCCTGACAAGGATTTGAACCTACCGCTTTCATCCAGCAGACCAATCGCTTACACCACTACACCACTGAGGCATATGACATCTTTGCTTAACTGAAGAGCTAACTAATACATGAATCCCAGGGACCCGGGAAGGGGGGAAAGGGGGAAGAACTGAATACCTACTATCGTCCATTGAATAGATGCGTAGGAGAAGGAGAAGGAGAAGGAGAAGAAGGAGTTCGGACAAATGGTTTTTTGAATTTTTCATAGTAAAATAGTTAGTTTTTGGCAAAAGTCAAAAGATAAACTATAGTCAATTCGATGGTGCTTTTTCCATTGCAAAAAGAATTAAAGCTATTGGAGCTTTCTTTGACGAGCAGCAGCCTTATCAAAATTGAGATCTAGCAATAACCCCCAAAACGTACACCTGGATCGAAAAGAGGGGCTGGGCGCTGACACTGCGCTAAAGCTCCGTTCGCGCCAGCCCAATATATTTTGTAAAGTTCTTTTAATGCATTCACCTTGACAATTGTACATGTCAAATTACATCTCTAGCAGCCCCCTCCTCAGCCTCCTCTCCCCATCATCAACAAGCCCAGCCTCCTCTTCCCACAGTCAACAAGCCCAGCCCCATCTCCAGCAATCCCCTGCTAAAAAACCTTGGGTACGAAATGTCTGGGTACGAAAAGTCTAGGGTACGAAAAGTCTGGGTACGAAAAATTGGGTACGAAAAGTCGGGTACGAAAAGTCCTGGGTACGAAAAGTCGTGATACCTCCAAGAGACATACCACGAGCATCCTGACTTGCTTCATAGAAACAGAAAATGTCGTAAGAGAGCTTTACTGAACTTCACTCGTTTTTTAAACCCCTGTCGCGTTGGCGACCTCTTCATGTTTAGTGCACGTTGCGCTTCAAAATGGGAGATTCCTATGGTTGAGGAAGAAGCGGAAAAATCGGAGGCAAAGGAGCTGATTCTGGTTGTCTTGAACGCCTGTGCTGCTGGAACATTTATCTATGTGACCTTTTTCGAGGTTGTCAACGTAGCAATCTTCTTTTCTTGGTTACATTTTCATTGCAGGTTCTCGTACCAGAGCAGAAGAATGACCACAGCAATGTTCTCAAACTTACTATTATTGTAATTGGATTCGCCATTATTGCGTCGCTAAAATTGCTGGACCAAGACTGAAATTGCTTTAATTTGCGTTTGTAATCTGGTCAAGCCTTGGAATAATACGCAAGTTTATTCAATAACAAGATTAAAATGCTACAGCATGAGAAGCTTATGAATTTTCAATCATCAAAAAGATATAGACAAGATGCAAAGCAATCGTGATACATTTTGATTTGAATTGAGAAATCATTTTGAGCAGAAATTTCATCTAAAAACTCCACTGCTCATTCATAAGCAGGCGGAAATTTATGGCAGAAGTTATAGCTTTTTCTTCTGGTTTTGCCCAAATGATAAGCTATTTTTGAATTTTTTTTATTATTTTTAGTTTCAACTTCATTAAAACCATCAGCTTTGATTTTAAAACACATGCCTGAAAAGGTACTGCTACTGCTATGAAAAAAACATTCCAAAATTGAAGCAACAATTCATTGAAATCAAAATTGATCATATTGCGAATACCTGTATTAATTAATTTAACTCATTAATGCATTTTAGTTTGTTTCTAATATTGTCCAATTTATTTTTTATCCAATTTATATGCATTTTAATTTTATAGTAGCTAAAAGTTTAATTAAAATAATATTTGAGTTGCTTTTATAGTATTTATTGAATATTTTTTTGAATAAATATTGTTAACTTTCATTTCCGTTTTTGTCCTCTTGTTGCCAAAATTTCCGCTTGCTTATGAATGAGCAGTGGAGTTTTTAGATGAAATTTCTGCTCAAAATGATTTCTCAATTCAAATCAAAATGTATCTCGATTGCTTTGCATCTTGTCTATATCTTTTTGATGATTGAAAATTCATAAGCTTCTCATGCTGTAGCATTTTAATGTGGAATGTGGATCTTGGCCATGTGGAAATCATTTATTTGCCACATGAACAAGACTACGAATTTTTTGCAACATGAACCAGGCTTCAGAACAATTTTGTTTCAGATATGGATAAAATCAACTTTGGTGTTTTTATAAATTTAGTTTTCCTACTCTAGTACTAGGGCACTGTCGCCCTCTCAGATTCCATTAAGCCCATAAACCTATTGCATGCAAGCTAACCTGAGCATCACTTTATATAAAACTGCGCAGTTTCACTGAAATGAAACATTTCGATAATGGGTAGAACAGAAAATCGAAAAAATCGCTCTCAAAAACGTGAATTGATTGGGAAATTTCTCCATGTAACCATTGACAAAAATAGCACCATTGAAAAGCTCAATCAATTTGCCAAAATACGTAATTCTTAGTTTTTGAAATTTCGCTTTTGATGCAAAATGCCACTGTGTTAAAGTTGGCAATGTCCTTATTTTTGAAGTTTCTTATATATTTTAAAAAAAAATTAAAATTCTAAGCCCTTAATCAAAATTTGAAGAATTTTGCCATCTGCAGCAGCCTGTGGGCTTTCGATTGATATAAATATGTCCTAGGGTTCAACCTACCTGTCTTCCAATCAATTCGGTGACACGCAACCATGCAAAAACTCGATCACCCATTCATAACTAGGGCGCTGTCGCGCCCTAGGACTCTTATTTTGCCCATAAAGAGAAAAATATGGGTGATGAGCCCAAAAACCTGAACTCTACAATACGGAAAAGCACGCAGAATGAGCATACAAATACCAGTCCAGAGTAAGTCTATTTCCCCCAATGGCAACTTCCGGCAAAAAATCTGGCATGATTTGAGGTGGCTTGCATTCTCGGCACTTTCCCTTCAACTTCGGTTGTGCTAGTGCTATTTAAGATTTCAGTCATATGATTGAGCTTTGCTGGATGAACATGTTGAAGGAGTTCATAGGGCAGCTCCATAGCAAAAAGCAGCAAAGACGTAAAGATCATATCAATCGACGCGCCTCTGGTGGAACGGCGGCCTTGGCCAAGTCCCGCCCCTTGGACTCGGGGAGGAAGGCTGCGTTGACGCTCAGACTTCCCAGTCCAAGCACCGCCACCCCCGCGTACGGAGCACCACGCCAGTAGTCTCCCAGCAGCACCTGCCCAACTTACTCTTTTCAACCCTTTAGCGAGAATCTAAAGCCAGTTTTTGATTTGATGAAAGGATATGGAAGCATAAAAGGGATTAGGAAGGAAAGAGGAAGAGGATACAATGTAGGGTGAGGTCATGGCGCCAATGCGAGCCCAGACGGAAGAGCTGCCATTGCCGATGGTGCGGACCTCCGTGGGGAACACCTCTGCACTGCACACATAGCACGCGTCCCAAGTATATTCCACCCACAGCGTTCCTGCCGCACCACACCACTTACTCGTAAGAATGCAATGTTCTTTGACTCTACTTTAAAATGCCTTTTGCAATTGTTGTCCTAACTGACACGAGGACGAATATCCAAGGCAAACCAAATATGGTGATGGCAGTGATGGCGATGTCAATAGGGGTTGTTCGGCTTTGTGATAGAAGGACAACTACAGGTATAAAGCAGAGAAGGGCTATGCTCTGACAGCCTAGATAGAGAGCCCTACAAATTAAAAGCGCTCAGGTACTGAGGACCGTGAAAGAGAGCATTAACCGACGTCCGACGTGAGGCACAAAATCGATGAAGAAGACGAGGAACTTGGAGAAGCCAGTCAGAATTGCGAGCAAAAACTGGTTCACGTAGAAGTCACCTTTAAAGGAATGCGGCTTTATATATTTGTACAGCGTCAAGTATGTTACATTTAAGATTCATAGCACACATTGTTGCTATATTCAAGCCATCTTCGAGTAGTCTTGAGCAATGAAAGCAAAATTTTGATCTGCGCTGCCTTAGCATACCCAAACATACCCAGCTATATCGGTTCAAGGAAGTGGGATGGCGCCAATCGAATGCATGAACCAGCAAGAGAGCCGCTGTTGAGGTCGAGGACAAAGGAGCAGGCACTGGCGGCGAACCACATACTCCACATGGCCAGCGTGACTTTGGCCATTTCCGCATTGCAGATTAGGGCGGAGATGGAGGGTCGAGCGGCAACATGGACCTCCTCCTTGGCTAGGGAAGCCAAAGACTTGCTCACATTCAGTGGCTGCCCATTCAGCCACTCCAGTCGCTCCACTGCTTCCTGCTCAGTCATTCTTACACTTACACTCATTTTTCAGCCATCACTTTCCACTACTAATGACTTTCGAATCAATCTAAGATCGATCAAATCCAATTTTTGAAATTTTAAATGCTATTAGACGGTTTTAGCCGAATGAGACGATTAATGGGGCATGAAGACCCTGAGCTTCCTCGATTGGTCCCTGGTACGCAGCCAGGTAGGGCTCTCGGGTAGGAGGAGGCCGAAGATGAGTAGAGGCCCTAGGGCAAAGACGGCTTGGGCGAGGGCGGCAGGACGCCAGTGCGGAAGGCAGTAGCAGATCAGCGTCAGCGCCAGTCGAGCCCAGCCCCAGTTGAAGAACACCTTGAGCCTCCTTGGCTGGTCCCTGGTACGCAGCCAGGTAGGACTCTCGGGTAGGAGGAGGCCGAAGATGAGTAGAGGCCCTAGGGCAAAGACGGCTTGGGCGAGGGCGGCAGGACGCCAGTGCGGAAGGCAGTAGCAGATCAGCGTCAGCGCCAGTCGAGCCCAGCCCCAGTTGAAGAACACCTTGAGCCTCCTTGGCTGGTCCCTGGTACGCAGCCAGGTAGGGCTCTCGGGTAGGAGGAGGCCGAAGATGAGTAGAGGCCCTAGGGCAAAGACGGCTTGGGCGAGGGCGGCAGGACGCCAGTGCGGAAGGCAGTAGCAGATCAGCGTCAGCGCCAGTCGAGCCCAGCCCCAGTTGAAGAACACCTTGAGCCTCCTTGGCTGGTCCCTGGTACGCAGCCAGGTAGGGCTCTCGGGTAGGAGGAGGCCGAAGATGAGTAGAGGCCCTAGGGCAAAGACGGCTTGGGCGAGGGCGGCAGGACGCCAGTGCGGAAGGCAGTAGCAGATCAGCGTCAGCGCCAGTCGAGCCCAGCCCCAGTTGAAGAACACCTTGAGCCTCCTTGGCTGGTCCCTGGTACGCAGCCAGGTAGGGCTCTCGGGTAGGAGGAGGCCGAAGATGAGTAGAGGCCCTAGGGCAAAGACGGCTTGGGCGAGGGCGGCAGGACGCCAGTGCGGAAGGCAGTAGCAGATCAGCGTCAGCGCCAGTCGAGCCCAGCCCCAGTTGAAGAACACCTTGAGCCTCCTTGGCTGGTCCCTGGTACGCAGCCAGGTAGGGCTCTCGGGGAGGAGGAGGCCGAAGATGAGTAGAGGCCCTAGGGCAAAGACGGCTTGGGCGAGGGCGGCAGGACGCCAGTGCGGAAGGCAGTAGCAGATCAGCGTCAGCGCCAGTCGAGCCCAGCCCCAGTTGAAGAACACCTTGAGCCTCCTTGGCTGGTCCCTGGTACGCAGCCAGGTAGGGCTCTCGGGTAGGAGGAGGCCGAAGATGAGTAGAGGCCCTAGGGCAAAGACGGCTTGGGCGAGGGCGGCAGGACGCCAGTGCGGAAGGCAGTAGCAGATCAGCGTCAGCGCCAGTCGAGCCCAGCCCCAGTTGAAGAACACCTTGAGCCTCCTTGGCTGGTCCCTGGTACGCAGCCAGGTAGGGCTCTCGGGTAGGAGGAGGCCGAAGATGAGTAGAGGCCCTAGGGCAAAGACGGCTTGGGCGAGGGCGGCAGGACGCCAGTGCGGAAGGCAGTAGCAGATCAGCGTCAGCGCCAGTCGAGCCCAGCCCCAGTTGAAGAACACCTTGAGCCTCCTTGGCTGGTCCCTGGTACGCAGCCAGGTAGGGCTCTCGGGGAGGAGGAGGCCGAAGATGAGTAGAGGCCCTAGGGCAAAGACGGCTTGGGCGAGGGCGGCAGGACGCCAGTGCGGAAGGCAGTAGCAGATCAGCGTCAGCGCCAGTCGAGCCCAGCCCCAGTTGAAGAAGCCTCAAGACTGCTTCTTCACTCGTCTGCGTAGATTAGGCAGTGGAGGAAGGAGGAAGACCTCTGAGGAAGAGGCGATGATCGGGTGGAATGATCTCAACGATGTAGGTGAACATGGCGGCCAGCCCGCCCGCGTTGCCGATGCCGATCAAGAGACGCGCTCCCAGCAACACCTCCCAACTCGGGGCCTTCCAAACACCCAAGGAGCCCACCAGCACCACCACCATTGCTCCCATCGCCGGCTGCAAAAGGTTTGACAAGAAGGGGTATTTTGACGAAAGATGGAAAATGATGGTAGAAGACAAAAAAGGGGTGGGATGGAAAAAGGGCTGCCAACTGGACGACGGCCGAAGGAATCGCTGAGCTGGCCAAAGACCAGGGCCCCGATGAGCATGCCGCCAAAATAGACAGAGCTGATGAGGGAGTCGTAGAATCGCCGCCGCCCGCACAGGAGGTTCAGCTCTGCCGATGCGCTCATGAACGGCATCTGCATTGCTTCCCCATCTCCTTTCATGCGCTGCTTTGAATAGTCCCCTCTCTCATCAATAGCCCATATATAGAAGAGAGATTACTTTTGACAGTGAAGGTAGAGGCTTGAAAAGGGGAAAGGTAACTTGAAAAGTGAGGTTAGCGGGCGGACAAGCAGCGAGGATGGCGCAGTCTTGAGTGAAATTGGCGTCTGGAGCGCAGGCCCAGTGGGGTTTGAGGTTGAGGAAGATGGGGAATGCGTTCTGCGCCGCCACCGTGATCATGAACAGCCAGACTACGTACATTACCGCGTCTATCCGCCGAACCTCGATCAGACCGCAGCATATCCGCACTCCCATTCTTGATTATGATCACTGGCAAACCAATCTTTATTTTCCATCAGAATATTTATGAAAGTATTTTTTTAGCAAAAAACGTTTTTTTAGTTTGTACAACAACAACTTTTTTAAGAACCGTTTCGGTCGGTATGTAATTCATTCAATAGTAAACTTATGTAAAACCTTTATGCTGTAAAGCGTAGTCAGAGCTGAAACTTGTCCTCGTGTGATGTACATGCGCATTTATTTGGCCTGTGCAAACAGAAACTGTTGTGATTTCGCAAATGGAGTTTGTTTTGTTCTAAAAAAAATAACAAAGTCCTAGGGCGCGACAGCGCCCTAGTTATGAATGGGTGATCGAGTTTTTGGGTGGTCGCGTGTCCCGAGGTTCAGCGCCTTGGATATTGGATGAAACCATGGACATATATACACCAATCGAAAGCTTTTAGTGCGCTCCAGATGACGAAAATCGTGAAATTTTGATTTTGGTCTTATAATTATAAAAATATGTAAAAAACCAGCAAAAAATGGTAAAATTTAAGACATCTCCAACTTTGAAGTGTTCGCATTTTATAACAAAAGCAAAATTCAAAAATCGAAGAATTACGTGTTGTAGCAAATTGTTTCAGCTTTCTAATGATGTTATTTTTTCTGTAGGTTTAATGGAGAAATTTCTCAATCAATTCACGTTTTTAAGAGCGATTTTGTTCGATTTTGTGCTCTACCCATTTCGCTTATGTTTCACCAAAGCCAAACTGCGCAGTTTTATCTAAACTGATGCGCAGGTTAGCTTGCATGCAATAGGTTTATGAATTTTATGGAGTCATATAGAGCAACAGCGCCCTTGTTACGAATGCATAAAATCGAATTGATTGAAGAAATTCTTTGTTGCACCCTAAGACATATATATCCTGAATGGGTGATCGAGTTTTTGGGTGGTCGCGTGTCCCGAGGTTCAGCGCCTTGGATATTGGATGAAACCATGGACATATATACACCAATCGAAAGCTTTTATTGTGCTCCAGATGACGAAAATCGTGAAATTTTGAATTAGGCCTCTGAATTTTAATTATTTACTAAAATATGCATAAAAACGGGAAAAATAGAGACATCTCAAACTTTGCATGGGTGGCATTTGAGAACAGAAGCGAAATTTAAAAATCGAAGAATTACGTGTTTTAGGAAATTTTCTGGCCCATCTGGTGATATATTTGGTGGCATAAGTTTTCTGGCAAAATTTCTCAATCAATTCACGTTTGTGAGAGAGATTTTGCTCGATTTTGCCGTCTACCCATTTTCCTAATGTTTCAATTTAGTGAAACTGCGCAGTTCTTTCTAAACTGATGGTCAGGTTAGCTTGCATGCAATAGGTTTGAGCTTCTTGTCCTAGGACGCGACAGCGCCCAAGAGTTTCCATGAACTGGCAATCGAGATTTTGCCTCCAGTACTTACTTACCTACCAAACAATAACACCAAGCGATGCCTTTTCCCCAATGTCTTTTTGAAGCCTTGTTCATGTGGCAAGTAAATATGTTTTCCACATGGCCAAGATCTAGACAAGACTAAAATGCTACAGCATGAGCAGCTTATGAATTGTCAATCATCAAAAAGAACTAGACTAGGTGTCAAAAAATCGAGAAAAATTTTGATTTAAATTAAAAACCATTTTGAGTTAAAATTTTAACAGGTTCGTTTACAAAATCCACTAATTGATCATTCATAAGCAGGCGGCAATTTTGGCATGAAGAGGACAAAAATTAGTGAAATACAAAATAAAAAAATGTTTAACTGTAATTTAACACTTTGAAGTTAAATCGAAGAAATTTTTCTGGATTTTTGGGCATGATGAAAAAATCTTAAATCGACTAAATGAAGCGTAACCAAATAAAACAAGTAAAAATGAAATTTAATCAAAATTAGCTAAGGTAAAATTAAATTTTGCTGACATTCGCAGTATAATCAATTTTTTTATTATTTTAATCTGAATCACTCTTCAATTTTGATATGTTTTTATTCTTTAAGATGCTTAAAAGTAATTTAGTAAAGTTCAGAATTAACTGATCATTTAAGTCAACAAGGTATTCTCGGCTGTTGCCAAGATGCGCGGCCTTTGTTCCAGATAATAAGCTATACCATTCCTTTTAACTGCTTTAAGATACTGCCGCAGCAAACTTATCTGCCAAATCTAAGCTGAGTTTATTGAAAAACCAGTAATTTATGGATGTTCGAATTTTTGAAACATCGAGATTTTAGGTTTTTGACTATAAATCAAGAAATAACAAATGTGTCGAAAAATTCTATTATCAAATTCAATATATCACCATTAGAGACGTACATGCCAAAATTCAACTGATTTCATTGAAAAACCATCGATTTATGGATGTTCAAATTTTTGAAACATCAAGAATTTAGGTTTTTGGCCATAAACTGACAAATAACAAATATTTCAGAAATTCTTTTTGCCAGGTTCAAGATAGCACCTCGACGGACGTACCTGCCAAAAATCAGCCAATTTCATTGAAAAACCAGTGATTTGTGAATTTTTGTACTTTGAAACATCAAAAAATTGAGTTTTGGGCAAAAATCGAAAAATTACGTCAAGCCCAAAAAATGGCCTGGAGATATCACCCAGGCGGACTTTCATGCAAAAAATCGGCCAATTTCGTTGAAAGACCAGTGATTTATGAATTTTCGTACTTTGAAACATCAAAAATTTGGGTTTTGGGCGAAAAACGCAAAATTACGTCAAGCGCAAAAAATGGCCTGGAGATACCACCCAGGCGGACCTTCATGCAAAAAATCAGCCAATTTGGTTGAAAAACCGCGGAGGCCGGGCCCCGGAATGACATATATATATATATATATGCGGAAAGACGGACACAAAAATGAGGTAACTGGTTAAGCTGGCCTTGGCCGCCCGCCGCTTCGGGCAGGGCGCCAGAGCTCCTCCGGCCTCCGGGCATGGGTGCTACGGCCCCTACGCTTCGCCTAGCATGCTTCGCATGCTAGGCTACGCTCCGGGGCCTCCGCACCCATGCCCTCTGGCCTCCGGAGCTCTGACTGCCCTGCCCTCCGCGGCAGGCGGCCTTCGGCCGCGCAAAAATGACAATACAAAAAAATACAAAAATACAATACAGACAATACAAAAACTAGAATAATCTAGGTGACAGGGTTCTGCCATAAATTGCCGCCTGCTTATGAATGATCAATTAGTGGATTTTGTAAACGAACCTGTTAAAATTTTAACTCAAAATGGTTTTTAATTTAAATCAAAATTTTTCTCGATTTTTTGACACCTAGTCTAGTTCTTTTTGATGATTGACAATTCATAAGCTGCTCATGCTGTAGCATTTTAGTCTTGTTCTAAAATGCATTGTTCTCCTGCTCCATTACTCCAACCTTGCCTATTTTCTGGCGGCCTTGATGCAGTCTGGAAGTGCTGCTGATTCTGGCCGATGTGGAACCAGGAAGGGATTTCATTCTCCGAATTTTTGATGCAAAACTACTCATTGAGTACCACGTCTGCTAAGCCAAAAATTTTCACCTGGCAGGCACTCAATATGAAAAGTTTTCTGCCAAAAATCAGCAATTTTTGGCTTCACTTTTAATAAATTTATGTTAAATTAGTCAACTGCCACGCTGAAGCTGGAAATTTGTCTTAATATTGCTAAATATTATAGTTTTTCCTGTCTTTTTGGTCCTTTTGTATGTGACAGACATACCACCCGTTCCCTGGGAGCCCCCCAAAACACATACGTGGGCGCCCCCCCCCCCCTCCGACCATCTGGCCGCCATACAAGTATGCTTCCCAAGCTGATTTCCCACCTATGGAAACAATATTCACCAGCATCATAGACGCATCCTTGGCAGCATGTATGAAGAACCAGGTTGCATAACACGTTATAAATCATTTATAATCTTCTTGTTCCATGTTGGCAGCATAGACGAATTTGGGTGCTTTGGGTGTTTCTTAACCATTTTCAAAAGTAAGTACAGATTTGGAATCGTTATATACGACTTGTGAATCAAAAAACCAAAGTCTTCTGTTCAATTCTCAGCCATTCAGCTGCTACTGATTATTGATGTTATTGTCATGCGTGAAAGTTTGTCACTCAAGAGGGTAAGTCTGTGGTTTCTCAACCATTTTCAAAAGTAAGCAAAGATTTGGAATCGTTGTATACAACTTGTGAACAAAAAAACTCAAGGCTTCTGTGCTATTCTCAAGATTACAGGTGCTACAGCGCAAAATCTGTAGATTGCAATTTTCTGGCTTTTCTACCCAAAAAAGTAATGTTTCAAATGCTCAGATTCCGGGTCTACCCCTCCGTATCTTCCTAAAATATTATTACCTTTCGGGAAAAAAAAGTGTTTCAAGATCCGTTGAGAATTCGCTGTGTACATAATTTCCAGATACATATATATATATATATATATATATATATACATATATATATATATATATATATATGAGGACAAAAGTTGAGTAACCTCTATAGACCGCGGAGCGGCCGTTCGGGCCGCTCCGCGGTCAATAACAAGACACCTATATGCTGTATTCATTTTGTTCAATATAATTAAGTGTCTTAAAAGTTCGTGCTTTGTCCGATATATCAAGAAAAATTCCTCAGATTTTTGCTCCAATTATGTCGGTGTAGCGTATGAAATCAAGATCAGACTTAGTTTTATTGCAAGACTTGCGCGAAAGGCAAATCCAAGGCGCAAATAGAAGAAATTCTCATTAGTGCATCATGTCTAGAAGGACATATCGCCGGACTCGGGCATTTCACCAGACACCTCGGCTGACATTCCGAATGGCATCGCATCCTCCGGCATCGCCTCCTCGAGCTGGTCCCTGCATTTATAACTCTTTTCCTTGAGTTTTACGCAACTTCAGATTCATCTAGTATAATCCATCTAAAATTCTCATATTTCCACAAAGACAAGAGCGCCAACTTGATCTCCATGAACTGGCTCTTAAGCTCCTTGCACTTCTGGCGAAGCTCCTCAAACTTGTCGCCCAGCTCCATCAGCTTCGGCACTGCCTCCGGCTTGTACTCCTCGGCCATCTCCACGACCTTGGCGAACTTCTTGGCCTTCATCAGGTGCATCCTGCACCCAGTCTTCTTCCGCTCCCTGTCCTCAGGGGTGAGGAGTGGAAGGGGATTGGTACACGATGCCCTTGAACTTGTACTTGGCCTCCATGGCCTGCTTGCCGACCTCCTTCAGCTCGGGGACGAGCTCGGGGGCGTACTTCTTGGCCATGTAGTAGATCTTCTTGAAGAACTCCTTCTCGTGGTCACCCTGGAGCCAACATATGGCATTGCTTCAGCGGGAGAGCAGTGTGAGCTTAGAAGAGGAAGTAACCTTGCCCTTGCCCTTGCTCTTGCCCTCCATCATGCCGCCCATCTTCTCCTTCATCTCTTCGTACATGTCTTCCTTCATCTGCATCAGGTATCTGCAATGTGATGCTCTGTTAGCCTTTGAAGTCAAGGAGGCGAGGGGGGCTTGGAGGGACTTGATGTCCTTGAAGCGCTTAAGAAGAGGTTTGCATTGCTCTTCCTTTTCCTCCTCTGGGAGGTCCTTGAGGCTTTCCATCTCTTCGCCGATCTCCTTCAGCTCGGGCAGGACCTCTGGCATGCACTCCGCCGCCTTCCCCATCGTCATCAGGAAGCACTGCTCGAACATTTCCTCCATCTTGCCCTGCATTGCGCCCCCTTCCTTCTAGAATTATCCACATCACACACACCACAGTCAGCTTCAACTTATGAAACTTTTTTACGAAAACTGCACTGCTTTTTGTCGGATATGTTTTTCTCAGGCGCCGTGGGCTAACCTTGAGCTCGGCAACCTTGGCCTCGTCTCCAGCTTCCTTGGCGAGCTGCAGAATAATGAGCTTTTTTCCTGGCCTTTCCAAATCTAACGCCAACCTTCATCTCTCCCATGGCCTGGTATTTCATGGATTCGAAGTCCTGTCAAATTTGTTTTTTTTTTCACTGCACTGGGTTGGTTTTTCAGTTGAAAACAGGACTGAGGAATGAATGTAAAAATTAGTGAACCGGCATTTCCTTGTCCTCCATGTCTCCGTATCCCATGTCGGCCTCCTTTCGCATCTTCATCTCCTCCCTGGGAAGCCAGCTGGCTTGTAGGAGGCAGATGGGCGATAGTAAATGGCCAACTTGAGCTCGCATAATTCGTCCATGAGTGGCTTGGCGGCCTCTTTGCGCTCCTCTTTGGGGAGCTCCTTGAGGTCGTCGAACTTCTGGCCCAGCTCCCGGAAGGCGGGCACGAGATCCGGGGCACAGCGCGCCGCCTTGCCCATCATTATGATGAAATCACGCTCGCACTTCGCCTCCATCTCCTCCTGGAACAGCCCCTAGCTCTTTATTTCCGATGGTCCGGGTGCACTGAAACCTCAAGTTCTGCCACCAGTTCGTCGTCCCCCTCCATCTTGGCTGCCTGGAAGAGAGACGGGCTTTTGAGGAGGGCGGATTGGAGGGGGAGGAGGAAACCTCGATGCGACCGATCATCTCCAGCATGTCGGGGTCCATGCTCTTGCTCTTCCCGCTCATGCTCTTCCCGCTCTTGCTCTTGCCGCCGGCGGCGGCGCTGGCAAGAAGGGCGCTGAGGCAGAGGATGAGGAGATGCATGTTCTCGGGCTGGCTGCTGGATCTGGTGGAGAGTCCATGAGACTGGCCCACTTTTATAGGCCCTGCGGCCGGATCTACCGCATTTGCATCTGCCGGAAACTGCATACTAAGCAGCATGGATGGGCTGATGTGTGTAGATGGAAATGATGGCGGCAATCGACACGTTGCAGGAAGCTCTCCGTTTGCACAAGCAATGTAATTGCATATTAATTGAGAACGACTTTGTATGCTCCGGTTGCCTGGGGGTGGCGTGAAAAACGAAAAAGCTGATTATCGATTTGAAAATTGAAGGAACTTCTTGCTTTGCTATTGAACGAGCCGGTAAAAAAAGGCTAATTCATTTATTCAGGGCAGCGTAGCAATTCAATCTTAAATGAAGGAAAAACTATTCTAATTATCAGCTATTGTAGGTAAATTACAAAAACCATTTAGATTTTTGCGCGGCCGACGGCCGCCTGCCGCGGAGGGCAGGGAAGTCAGAGCTCCGTAGGCCGGAGGGCATGGGTGCGGAGGCCCCGGAGCGTAGCCTAGCATGCAAAGCATGCTAGGCGAAGCGTAGGGGCCGTAGCACCCGTGCCCGGAGGCCGGAGGAGCTCTGGCGCCCTGCCCGAAGCGGCGGGCGGCCAAGGCCAGCTTAACCAGTTACCTCATTTTTGCGTCCGTCTTTCCGCATATATATATCTTATATAATACGGGTGATGCCATTTTAGGAGGGTACCTCGGGTGGCATGGTTTCTAGGTCTATCCAGACATATGATAGCATTTTGGATAGATCTCGGAAAGTTTGGAAAAATATGCTTTACGGTCCTCGCGGTTTTTCCTTAAAAATGAGTTATGATTGAAAACGTGTCGAATTTCGCCATTTTTGCCCCTTTTTTGATTTTACTCCTTTGTAGCTCATTCAATTTTAAACTTTTTCTGTCGGACTTTTTTTTAAATTCAAGGTAAAACAATTCTGTTTAAGATAGCCCATTTACTTTTTCATTTTATTTTAAAAATTTTTGTAAAAAATCTCATTGAGTGAAGTCAATTTTTGCAGTTTTGGCCCTACTTAGTGAGCTGATGTTGCAAGGCATTCATTAGTCGGAATATACAGATTGGTAATGTCAGAAGTCACTTTGACTGATTGCGTTGCTTTCAGTCATTAATCCTCTGCATTAATCCTTATGTCAAATTTGCCTTTCTGATCAGCAGAAGTTCCTAAACTGGTGGATTTTAAAATGCTGAAATTTGCTGAGCTGTAGATCTTATCAGAAATGATTCACCAGTCATTGGATTAAATACTTTAAGTAATAAAAAAAGAAACTGAACTTTTCATATGCTGCAATGGAATGAAAAGTGTGGCCGCGCGAAGCGCGGCCACTGACCCATATTACTAGTATATATATATATGTGTGTGTCCGAGGCCCGTACTCCTCGGTTTTTCAACGAAATTGGCTGATTTTTTGCATGAAGGTCCGTCAAGGCGGTGCCTCGGGACCATTTTTGGCGCTTGGCGTAATTTTTTGAATTTCGCCCAAAACTCAATTTTTTGATGTTTCAAAATACGAAAAATCATAATTCACTGGTTTTTCAATGAAATTTGCTGAATTTTTGCAGGTACTTCCGGCAAAGTAATATCTTGAAGCTGGCAAAAGGAATTTTTGAAATATTTGTTATTTATCGATTTATTGTCAAAACCCAAAATCTTGATGTTTCAAAAATTTCAACATGCATAAGTCTATGGTTTTTCAATGAAATTAGCTGATTTGTGGAATATACGTCCGAAATAGTAATGTCTTGAAGCTGGTGAGAGAAATATTTAAAATTTTTAGTATTGCTCTATTTATGGTCAAAAACCAAAAATCTTGATGTTTCAAAAATTTGAACATGTATAATTCATGGTTTTTCATTGAGATCGGTTGAATTTTGCCATGAATTTTCATCTAGGTGGTGTCTTGAGGTGAGGCCGCGCATCTTGGCAACAGCCGAGAACACCTTGTTGGACGATAACATTATTTCAAAGCAAAAATAGATGATCGCCTTTCTGGTTTAAATGATTACCAATGCAAAGTTTGTCATTTGCTAGGTATTGTAACGCGAAAATGAAAGTGCATGTTTTTAGGTTCTTTTGGAATTTCGCAGAAATCGCGTTAAGCTTGCTGCTATGTTTGGCAAAATTTTCAACACAAGCGGCCTTGAACTGAGAACCAACATCAAACTACCAAGGAGACAAAGCAATTAGTTTGCTCCAATGCGACCTTCGAGCCTCTAAATAGACAATTGATTTCTCCTCTGCAGAAAAATTGCCAGCTCTAAATTTCGTAAATTTATTGGCGAGTAAATCTAGTCCAAATGAAGCGCAGTTTGAAATGGCTTCTTGGTGCTGGAGTTGTGAATTTGATTCTTTTCGCCTACTTCCTTTACCAGCGTCCCATCTCTCCAACCGCTCGTAAAATGACCAATTCGTCTGAACCCCATGTGAATCCGGCCTTCTCCGATCGGTTAACCTTCTTAGCACACCTCAGACGAGCACTGCAGGACTGTGGCTTTTGTTAGCTGGACATTTCATGCCGCAGGCCCACTGCCATTCATCTACCACGCTCTGCACAAAACCGCCTCCACTCAAACCAGAGAGGTGGCCTTGTGCAATTTCGTTACATTTCGGCATTACTAGCATTTAATCGTGGCACCCTTTTGATTATATAACAAAGTTTTAGTAGTACTAACCTCATGGACTCATAAAAATAACAGCTGTATTCAGCACTTCAAAACCCAAGGATGGATAACCCTGCTCTCTTTTTTGACGGGCGGTTTAATGAAGGATGGGCATGTTTTTCATTGAAATTTATTTCGAATAAAAAATGTAAAATCTAAGTACAACTTAAAAACTACGGTCGAAATAAAGTTTTTATTTATTTCAGCAAAAAAAAGATTAGTAGGTGCTACGTGGTATGTGCGAGAAGGAGGGCCTGGCCTGCCTGACCAAGGCCAGCTGTCAAGGGACGGCAGCTTTTGGACAATGGCTTGGCTGTGCTCGTCGTCTATCCACGGCTCAACATTCGGAGCCTTACCTAGACTTTGGCAGCATCACGCCCCATAGGTCATCATTGCGTCATTCTACAATCTTTCCAATTACAATACATGCCTTATAGCTTACCGTTCATAACCATAGCTGTATTCATACATATAGTAAATAGCGGTTCACTCAGGCTACTTCACGGCTGCTGCGTTCCGTTTGCTCGGAAGTGGGAGTCGGCAAGAGAAGGAAACGCCAGCATCCAAAAGCCCTACTTCCATGCCATCGTTGAGCACTTTCCACTCAATGCCAAGGTTTGCTCAACCGCTCAGATGTACAATAATTAATAATTGCATGCCTTTAGGGTGCCGAGGAGTTCCTACACCAGCTTCTGCCATCCAAAGCTTTACGGCTAACCATTCTACGGGAGCCACTCAGCCAGTTCACCTCCTATCACGCCATGCTCCTGGCCAACGACTACCAGCTCATCAAAATGGAGCCTCTTGAAGAATTCATCCAGTTCATGTTGAGCTTAGCTATAGTCAGGGACTGAGAATGAGGCTAATTGAGGAATCTCTACACCTATGCTCAGGGCAATCGTTCTGAAAAGGCGCCATACGAAGCCAGCTTTCAGTTCATGCTCAACAGCCAGGCACAGGAGCTTGGCTGGCCTGGCCAGCCCATTCATGCTACACTCGGTTCTCACTTCACAACTTCTTCAAATCAACCGCTACCAGATTAATCTGGGCAATTTATTAGGGTACTGGTCTTATTTTTTTTGCCCAAAGAAGGAGAATAAGAAATTCCCATTTCCCATGACGATTCCCATTTGGAAGATTATCCTATTTGCTGGTTGAGCAATAAATGCATGACTTGTTGTCAGAGGAGGCAGTGGAGTCACTGGAGCCGGTGCTGAGCTATCTAGGCCAGCTGGACTTCGTGGGCCTCTACGAGGAGCTGGGCGAGAGCTGGGCTATCATGGCTTCCATACTTGCCCTATCCCCCGCCTACTTTGCACCCAAGATCCCAACCGCCGGCCACAAAGACCCCGCATCCACAAACAAACACCAGCTCAGTCCTGTTGCCAGGGTTAGGAACAGCCCAAACAACGTCTCTCAAAAGCATTGTTTGACAGGAAAAGTTGAAGCAGCTGCAGTGGGCTGATCTTTTGTTGTATGAGGAGGGGCGTAGGATTTACAGTAAGGTTAGTGCTGAGGGAAGATTTCAAACAATTTCAGAGAGAGTTGTTGGCAGATGAAACGTGCCTGGCAATTATCGCCCCACTATAATACATCTAGGATTCTGGAGATTTCTTAGCCAATGATGTTACATTTTGATGCGTGCAAGCGGTGCCTTTGCAATCATTGCTGGCATCGCCAAAAGTTCAATGCTGACATTGTAAGTTTCAGCTTCCCCCGCAAATGCCCAAATTTCGGGAGTATATTGAAAGCCTTAGTTTTGTTCGTGTTTTAAGATACGGTTTCTGAGCGGAGAAATATTGGGATTATTTAAAATACGGAAATTTTAAAGGGATTTTTTCTAAAAGCATCGATATTGGATATGGATCGATTCGTCAGGATCTGCTAAATGCAAGTGAACACAGGCTAATCGCTAATAATCTTTTTTACACACATTTAAAAATTACACACATTTACACACATTTAATTTAAAAACTTAATCAGCACTATAAAATACGTTTGTTGCTTAAAAAGTAAGTTTTCTGAAAATGGTTTTGAAAAGAAAATTGTCATCATCTATTCTAAAAATATCAAACTAATTTATCGAACTTATCATGTTTTCACATATTGCACTTTAATGAAATAGAGTTGTTTTGGTAGGAGCAAGCACAATGACTGCCATTCACCAGCTTCGTTTCTCTGCAAAAGCACTGTGCCATTTGTTGAACAATTATACGTCAGCAAACCCTTTTTCAATGCGCACGCCATTCAGGGTACATGCTACAAAATCAACCATGATTTGCTGGCCAACTTTTGTACACGTCTGTAACACCTACTTGGGCCTAAGAATTAACCAAAAACGAATTAACCTTGATAAAATTCTTCACCACAACTTCATGTCCTTTATTGGGTTCAATCACCTACAAGGCTTCTGATTGGACTAGTTGATTTGCTAACACATGTTTTGAAACCAGATCAAGTGAAAAAGGAAATTTGTCAACCTGTCCACTGATGATGCATGCAACTGTGTTGATGCCATAATTTGTTTGGCCATTTGGAAGATGTTGAACATAGCATTGCTGCAAGATAAACTGTTAGTGAAATATTAATAAATTCATGACTGATTCTTAGTTCTCCCACCATCAAAGGGACCCAAACAAATAAACACCGATTAGCCTTGAAAGTCACCCATATGAACGTAATTCCCAGCAAGAAATTGATATATCTGGTAACATCGGAAAGCTAAATGTGGCTCTTTTCTCCAAAAATTAAAACTGTCCCGAATAAAAAGTCTAAGAAATATATCTACTGCTAGTGGCATCTGCTTTAAAGACAGTTGCATTTTGTTTCAGCGCGCAGTTCAGTGGCTCTTTCCAATGCGTGCTAAAACAAAATGCAGGCGGCTCAGCAGATTCCACTAGTAGTAGATGTATTTCTTATACTTTTTATGCGGACAATTGCAATTTTTGGAGAAAAGAGATTTGGCTTGCCGATGGTACCAGATATTTCTTCCACTTTTTATAAAATATAAAATGTTTGCTGGAATAGATTTTTTGGGAAAAATTTATTTTGGCTTGTCGTTAGTACCACATATGTCAATCACCTTTTACATATAAAAAGCAAAAAGTTTTGCATTGTAAAAGGTTCGAGCCCAGCCTTCACTTGTCCAGGTCAGATGAACAAGCCACTTGACCACTCAGCTGCATGTTTCACACTGCATAATTGGGCTGGCGCGAGGGAGCAAAGCTACTGTCAGCGCCCAGCCCCTCTTTTCGACCCAGGTGTATGTTTTTGGGGTTATTGTCAGATCTTAAAATTGATAAGCCCTTTTCTCATTACGTATTGTGCCAATGGCTCTGATTTTCTTGCATTGGAAAGAGCAACGTCGAATTGTGGGGGGCACTCGCGAAAAAGGGAAAAAACTCAGGAAATGAGGGTTAAAATTGAGAAACAAAAGTGCCGCACGAACTCCTTCCCTTCTCTCCCCTTCCATCCCCTTCCCTTCGCATCTCCTCCATGTATGGGTGTAGGTATTCATTTCAGATACTACTCAGATGCAAGAACCTGTGGTCTAGTGGTGTGAGTGATTGGCCTTCTCGGACCATCTACCAGGTGCGGAATCCTGACTCTGGCATTTATTTTTTTGAATGATTTTAACTTTTAAAGTATGGTACCATCCGCAAGCCGAAAGGAAGCTCTTTTCTCCTAAAAACAAGTATATGGCGCAAAGCGCAATAGGTGACCGCGGAGCACACCACCTTCCAACTTACAATATGAATGCATGAAATTTCGCCACTCCAAAGGGCAAGTCTATGGTTTCTCACCCATTTTCAAAAGTAAGCACAGATTTGGAATCGCTATATATGACTTGTGAACAAAAAAACTCAAGTCTTCTGTTCAATTCTGAGCTGTTCAGCTGTTACTGATTATTGATGCCATTGCCATGCGTGAAAGTTTGTCACTCAAGAGGGTAAGTCTGTGGTTTCTCAACCATTTTCGAAAGTAAGCACAGATTTGGAATCGCTATACATGACTTGTGAACAAAAAAACTCAAGTCCTCTTTGCAATTCTGAGCCGTTCAGCTGTTACTGATTATTGATGCCATTGCTGTGCGTGAAAGTTTGTCACACAAGAGGGTAAGTCTGTGGTTTCTCAACCATTTTCAAAAGTAAGCACAGATTTGGAATCGCTATATATGACTTGTGAACAAAAAAACTCAAGTCTTCTGTTCAATTCTGAGCTGTTCAGCTGTTACTGATTATTGATGCCATTGCCATGCGTGAAAGTTTGTCACTCAAGAGGGTAAGTCTGTGGTTTCTCAACCATTTTCGAAAGTAAGCACAGATTTGGAATCGCTATACATGACTTGTGAACAAAAAAACTCAAGTCCTCTGTGCAATTCTGAGCCGTTCAGCTGTTACTGATTATTGATGCCATTGCTGTGCGTGAAAGTTTGTCACTCAAGAGGGTAAGTCTGTGGTTTCTCAACCATTTTCAAAAGTAAGCACAGATTTGGAATCGCTATATATGACTTGTGAACAAAAAAACTCAAGTCTTCTGTGCAATTCTCAAGATTACAGGAGATACAGCGCAAAAACTGTATATTGCAATTTTCAAGCCTTTCTACCCAAATAAGTAATGTTTCAAATGCTCGGAAACCGGTTCCACCCCTCCAGATCTTCCTAAAATTGAATTACCTTTCAGGAAAAAAAAAGTTTGTTCCAATCCGTTGAGAATTCGGTGAGGACCAGCATTTCCAGAAATATATACATACATACATATATATGAGGACAAAAGTTGAGTAACCTCTATAGACCGCGGAGCGGCCCTTCGGGCCGCTCCGCGGTCAAAAACCTTGATTGCTCCGAGTCCAAAGCCAAATAAATTGCCCTACTAATAGTGAAATCTGCTGTGTCACCTGCATTTTGTTTGAATGCGGATGAAAAGTGCCTTGGAACTGCGCGCGAAAACAAAATGCAAATGTCCCACAAGCTTGCCGATGGTACCAGTTATTAGCCTATATCAAATACGTGTTTTGACGGTTGACGGTTGATGCCTTTAGTACAGGCCAATTGAATATCTACTATCGTCTATTGAATAGATGTGGAGGAGGAGAATAAGGAGAAGAAGGTGTTCGAACAATTGGTTTTCAGTGCTTTTCTCTAGTGTTCTGCCATTTTTGGGCTATTTCTCGAAAGTTTTTGTCTATTGGATGATGCCCTTTCCAATGCAAAAAGAATTAGAAAGATTGAAGCTCCCTGTGACGAGCTAGAGCCTTATCAAAACTAAGATCTAGCAATAATTAACCCCAAAAACATACACCTATGTCGAAAAGAGGAGCTTGGCGCTGATGGTTCGCTTCGCTTTCTCGCGCTAGCCCAATAGAAAAGTTTAGTAGAGGAGTTCAAAATCATGTTTTGTCTTGCAGGGGCAATAGTTTCCATTTGAAGAGATAAAAAGAGTTGCCAAAATCGTTGGGAAACTAGGTTATGTTCCTATGATCCCTATGAAAAGGCCTAATTCATGAAATATTCAACCCTATGTGAAAGCAAAGACTCAACGCCAGCAAAAATAAAATATGCCAACTCTACGAAATCCATTGTCAGCGCCAGTGTCATAGTGCCCGCCAGCAGGAATGTCTCTGCCATCAGTGCGGCAGCCCCAAAACTCCATCCGCCCATTGCTTTTGCACTCCTGCAAAATGCCAAGCTTTTTCCCACCTGGCCATGTTGACAAGACTTACAAATATCTCCCAGCCGTTGTAGTCTTTTGCTCCAATGGCAAAGGTTTGCCCATTGCTGGTGCAAACACTGGCTGCTGCCTGGAGCAAAGCGGCGAAGTAGATCAGAAACATGCTGCGCAGCGACTGAAACGATGCCTGCTGGCTCTGTATCTTTGCTTGCTCGTCTAGACGGAGGCATAGATGTAGTTCGCTTCCCTTTGTTTTTATGTTCATTCGAAGCCATTGTTGCCCGGGAAATGCTAAGGCGGTGCGTTGAACAGGAGGCGTAACTTTAGAACAGAAAGGGTTTCTCTGGCAAGCTATCAGAGAAGCAAAAAAACTACCAGAGAGGGTGTTCAATTTTTAGTAAATTGCAGAGCAATATTTAACTCAAAATTTAGCTCAAATTAGCTCACAAATTAACTAAACATTTATTGTTTTAGAGAAATTATAATCAACAAGGTAACTACGAAGAGTTCTTACCCATTCCAACCGGGCCAGATAAAAATTAAAAAAAACTAATGTACTGTAAATTGGTAAATGACAAATTATGCATCAATTGTGCACAAATGAAATTGAGTCGTTTTGTTATCGTATAAATTATTCGTTTGAATGCTTACTGACCACAATATTTCCTTTAACTCATCCAAGATAGGAAATTTACTAGGAACAAGAACAAGGTATTATCGCCTATCGCCAATAGATGCGCGGCCTTGTTCAACTTGTAATAAATGAAATATATAATCACCAAGTCGGCTCAAGAAATAATACAATGACAATCAAAGGTACAAATTAACAAATTGGTCTAAGTATATTTTTGGTTTCTGAGGCATTTGAATGATAAACAATAATCTAAATAATAATAAATAACAAATAAAAGTAAAATGCAAGTTTTCGAAAAAAATTCGAAATTCGAGGTCTCCATTTTCGAGGATTTTTGACCATAAATCAAGAAATTCAAAAAATGGCGCCAAGCGCACAAAAACGTCCCGAGCCACCACCCAGACGGACCTCCATGCAAAATTTCAGCCAATTTCATTGAAAAACCGAGGAGTACGGGCTGCGGTACCACATATATATATATATATATCTTATATAATACGGGTGATGCCATTTTAGGGGGGGTCTCGGCGCCACCTGGATTCTATAGTTATCTTGGCATATGATAGCTCTATGTATGGCTTTTGACGAGTTATTCAATATTTTTTGGGCTGCTCCATGCATGGAAAAATGTAAAAACATGAAATAATTGAAAACGCGCCGATTTTTGCCATTTTTGGCAATTTTTTGACTTTGAAACTTCATAGCTCCTTCATTTTTGAACTTTTCCTGTCGGACTTTTTTTTAAATTAAAGCTACAACAGTTCTGCTTTTAATCCATTGGTTAATTTTTAATGTGTTTTGTAAAATATTTGAAAAAAAAATGAATTGACTGATGTCAATTTTTCGATTTTTGACCTACCCAGGAACCTGATGTATTTGGGATGACTTAAGGAATTCTTCAAAGCAAGGTTGAGCCAGGCAATGTGATTGATGTGCATTGACACAGAATGGTCTCATTCATTATCACGAATTCTTTGAGCCTTTTAGAGCCTATAGGGGCTGATAAGGCCACGATATAGTGATATGTATTCTTAGTAACATTTCGTGTGGATATGTATCTGGAAATTATGTTTAAGGGAGAAAAATGGGCTATTACTGGTCACATAACTTTAACTATAGGTGGCCGCGCGTAGCGCGGCCACTGACCTATATTACAAGTATATATATATATATATATATATATATATATATATATATATATCTATATATATATATATATATATATATATATATATATGCGGACAGACGGACGAAAAATGGGGTAACTGTTAAAGCGGGCCTTGGCCGCCCGCCGCTCCGGGCAGGGCGCCAGAGCTCCTCCGGCCTCCGGGCATGGGTGCGGAGTCCCCGGAGCGTAGCCTAGCATGCGAAGCGGCTTTGCGGCAGGCGGCCTGCGGCCGCGCAAAAATGAATGAGAATGAATGCATGAGAAAATGAATTGAATTAATGAAGTATCATAAGCTTTCCAATTTCGCACAATTCAATACCGCCGGCTCGGTCTAAAACTGCCGGCGTAACAACAGTCATTTCTCGGAATGCTTGGGTTGCGATGATTCTTTGGCCTGACAGGGAAATTGAATAAGGAAGTATAGGTTTAGAGCAGGTAGCTACCGGAACTGCCATCTGCCTTCAGAGCGAGAGCGCCGGTCCTGTTTCACTCGCACCATGCCCGGATTGGCTTGGTAGTACCTAAGCCTTATCGCTATGTCTTATAAATTTCAATCCACCTTTTTCCTCAATCTCAATGTCGATGTCTTTAAATTGCCTGTAACGGAATGAAACGGCTGCGAAGAAAATGGTGAACTGCTGGTTTAATTTTTGGCGGGCCCCTGGAATGTTTGCCCCAGCCAGTGATGAGATTCTGATACTTCATTTATCTTGGGAAGTAGGGTGGTTTGAAGCAAAGATAACCACATCACGGCCAGAACTCAGCAAATAGTCCAATTCGCTGTTAAGATACTGCAATGTTAGACATTTGCTCAGGGTAAATGAAATGGTGGACATTTGCTCAAATGAAAGTTTACATGAACTGCGCTTTGTACACGACGGCCATGAAAATCCACATAATATGCCATGTTTTGTTCACAGCAAAACCAAAAAGCAGGGAGGGTCACTTAGTGACTGACCGGCAATCAAGCACTCTATGGCTACAAAGCATACCAAAAACGCCTGCTCAAAGCGGTCAATCAAGATTGACGGGGCATAAAAAGCGCCAATGCTTACTGAGCCAGTCAATGGGGAATATAATCTGCACTAGAAACCGTTTTGCGAAATTTTACAAAACACATAGGACATCAATCAATTGACCTTTCAGCACCCCAACTTTTTATGATAGTAAAAGATGAAAAATCGAGAAAATTCGAATTTAATGCTTGTGAATTATTAATTTGTCAAATTTCGGCACCCAGCGGCAAATCTTGGGCACGACTCAGGGTCGTGGCCACTATAATTGTCACTCAGTTTCTTATTTTGCAAGGCAAACGGTTGTAGTTATTAGTTATCATAAACCTTTCCACATACCAGCATTTAGTTCAAAGCATTGCAGGAATCCTTCCCGCACGATTTCTTCGTTCTGTGCTTTGTTCAAAATCACCACTTCCCCATCCCTTCAAGCTCATCCGATCAGACTAAAAAAAACCAATCCCGTCGAGTTCACCTGCATTCTGATTTTGACTTCTGATGACTGCGAACGTTGCGCTTTTGACTCATCCGATTTCCGCAAACACTGCAGCCAAATGGCTGAAGCTTGCAACAGCTGATCACGTGACGCTCCACAATTTGCATCCTACTGAACCGACAACTAAAACTCCATTTCAAGCAAAAATTTAGGCTTACTTTGTGCTGTTAGTTAGATTCAGCTGAATGGAGCACTGTTTGCAGCGGACAAAGTTGTCCAGGGTGATAGGCGAGTTGCATGACGGCTGAACCGAAATATTTGACTGCGCTTCATAATGGTTGTTGATTGGTCTGGCCTCAGCATCTGGCTTGATCGAAGCTTGTGACAAATCGATGAATTCAAGGCTCTTAGCTTTTGATTTTGGTAATTCAGCGCTGGCTCGGCTAAGAATGTCCGTCATTGCTTCACTCGGAAGTTTTAGGTCGGGAAGAGTGTGCTCAGTGAGCAAGGCGTGAAGAACCGCATCTGCAGCTGTATGACTGGAGAAGTTGCACAGGCCGCATTGCCAATTCGGTTGGCAAAGATCGTTTCCGAAATGAACTCGGCTGAGATGGGAGACTAGGCCGCTCTGAGATGTCTTTACAGTACACGATGGACAGGACATCGTTCAAGTCGGCGAATGATGGTTTGGGATTGTTTGCTCTATATTGGTGTGTGCAGTAGAAATTAAGGCAGACGCGAATATTGTCCTGGGAGGGAATTGTCGTAGAACCAAATAAAGGACAAGTTCCCATAATATATCAACTCTATCATTGAATGGTATCCTTGAATTCGTAGAGCTGACGAGCTTTATGGGCAATAACCTTTAACTTACTGAAATATCTTTGGATAATAGAACATAGAAATTTAGCATTGCGCGTTCGTAATGTGCCAGGCTAATAAAAGGGCTAATATTGAGCAATGTTTTTCGTTGGGGAAACTTAAGACGTTAGAAAAAGCTATGGTATTTAATTTGCTTCATTCATTCATTTCATGCAATAACTTTCTCCGCACCAATTGAGGTAAAGTTTCTGCTAGTTGCTCAATGTATCTGACCTCAATGTACCTGATCGTACCTTTCAGCCTTCGATAGCTCAGTTGGTAGAGCGGTGGACTGTAGTGTTCAAGCATAGTCATCCATAGGTCGCTGGTTCAAATCCGGCTCGAAGGAGTTATTTTGACCATTTAGTAAATTTTTGTCATTTGAAATGCGAAATTTACGCAACCTTATCAATCTATTCCGACGAAAAGTAAATTAAAATTTTTTAAAGTGGCCTGAATTTGGAAAATTCCCCATTCCCCATCCTAGGGGCTCCGAGGCTAGGGCTCCCATCCTAGGGGCTAGAGCTCCGAGGCTTGTCTCGCAGAGCTGGCCACACCGGGTGGCTGGCGAGTGGAACAAGCTGTCGGAGCGTACAATTCTTGGTCCCCTGGTGGCCTTTGAAGCGGCGGTGCACGGGCTCCGGACGCCTCCGCCTCCTTAGTGCTTCACCTTTTCTCATTTGTTCATCGTTTCCAGTAGGCTTTGTTTTCCCTACTGACTTTTCCCAACCCTGTTGGACGGATAAACAATTCAAGGTGAGCACAAGACCGACTGCGCAAGTTGTCAGGCTCTTGGATGACCGGAAGCTGAGTACTGGAAAGGCATCAATGACATGCTGGGGCAGAATATGGCTAGAGTCCCAGCATTTGCGCGTACAATTGTATTCGTAGAGTGGCTGACCATTGACCTGAATGACTTCGTAGGATTGGGGAATGAAGCGGTCATAGTCGCAGTATTGAAGCAGGTCGTATACTTTGTAGTCATCCATCGCCAAGCCGGGCTTTCGTACAAGCACTCCACCACAGAAGTAGCAGTAGTTAATGGGCCGTGGTTTCTCTGCGTGCAACTGTAGGGAGATGCTGGAAGGTAGGGATGGTAGGGCCGAGAATTACAAAATTGGAACTAGAACTATTGTACTACAAGAATAAAATGCTACAGCATGCGAAGCTTATGAATTTTCGATCATCAAAAAGAAATAGACAAGTTGTAACACAATCGTGATTTATTTTGGTTTAAATTGAGCATTTCATTGGTTTTGTCCATCTAAAAACTCCACTGCTCATTCATAAGCAGGCGGCAATTTGTGGCAGAAACCATTCCTCAGTAGAATATTCAATATCTTGTTTATCGTCATTTTTTGCTAAACTTTTTAAAAATATTTATTTTAATTTTTAAATAAATTTTTCAAATTAATTTTTTAACCTTAGTACTTTTTAGGCCTCACAAAAAATAATTAAATGCTCCAACTGAAGTATGATTCACAATTAAAATTTATCACATTTTAAATGCCTGCAAAACTTGATTTTACCTTAGCTTGTTTCAATTTGATTTCGATATTGTTCGTTTTCTATGCCTAAATAATAATATTTTAGTTTTATTATATCAAAAAAACGCAACAATTTTTTAAATTTAATTTATGCCATTTTAAAACAATTTTACTTTATTTTTTGTTATTTTCTATTTTATTACTTTTTCTAATGTTTTTGTGCTCTTTGTGCCAAAATTGCCGCCTGCTTATGAATGAGCAGTGGAGTTTTTAGATGGACAAAACCAATGAAATGCTCAATTTAAACCAAAATAAATCACGATTGTGTTACAACTTGTCTATTTCTTTTTGATGATCGAAAATTCATAAGCTTCGCATGCTGTAGCATTTTATTCTTGTCTATATCTTGTTCATGTGGAAAAGACTAGCCAGTTTTTTTGCCACATGAACAAGGCTTCAAACAATGCTGAGACCTTTCGTAAATTTCAAGAATTTCGCCATCTGGAGCAGCCATTTGGCTTCGATTGATGCGTACATATGTCCTAGGTTTCAAACGAGAAGTCCTTCAATCAATTTGATTTTTTTGTGATATATACCAACATTCATAACTGGGTCGACGTCACTTTCTAATACCCTATAAAGCTCACAAACCTATTGCATACAAGCTAACCTGCGCATCAGTCTGAATAAAACTGCGCAGTTTGGCTTCATTGAAACATAAGCGAAATGGGTAGAGCACAAAGTCGGACCCAATCGCTCTCACAAACGGGAATTGATTGGGAAATTTCTCTATGGTACTCATGACAAAATTAGCACCACTGAAAAGCTGGAACAATTTGCTAAAACACGTAATTCTTCGATTTTTGAATTTTGCTTTCATGCTTAAATGAGAGTACTTCAAAAACAGAGATGTCATGTTTTTTACCACTTTTTTCAGGTTTTTTCAAAATTTCTAAAATTCTAAGGCTAAAATCAAAATTTCACGATTTTCCCCCTCGAGATCTCCTCACAAGCTTTCGATTGGTGTATAAATGTCCATGGTTTCATCCAATATCCAAGGCGCTGAATCTCGGGACATGCGACCACCCAAAAACTCGATCACCCATTCATAACTAGGGCGCTGTCGCGCCCTAGGAAAAGAACTATTGGAACTTTAGGGACACAAATTGGAACTATTTCCAAAAATTTCAAAAACCATGCTCTAGCGACCCCCAGTGCCTTGGAACTTCCCAAACGGGTGCCAGATGTTTCTTAACGAATGTGCTACAATGCCGGGTACAGTCATTGACACGTTTCAGGGATTATCAGGGCGCTACAATAAGATTTTTTGAAATAGTACCAATTTTTGTTAATTAGCATCAATTTTTTAGTTCTGGTCGAAAAATTTGCAAAATCTTGTTGTAGACCCCTGATACCCCCCTGAAACGTATCAGCGACTGCACCCTGCATTGTAGCACATTCGCAAAGAAATGTCTGGCACCCGTTTGCGTAGTTTCAGGGCACTGAACGGTCGAAAGGGCATGTTTTTGAAATTTTTGGAAATAGTTCCAATTTCTGTCCCTAATGTTTCAATAGTTCCAACAGTTCTTTTAGTACAATAGTTCTAGTTCCAGTTTTGTAATTGTCCCGATGGTAGGGCCAAGTTTGCAGGAAGGGCCAGTCATGCATCACTGCCTTCTTCATATCCTCCACGAATGCCAAGATGACAGTCAGATTTATTGCACTTCTTCTGGAAAACAGGCTGCTGGGAGGCGCCGGGCTGGAATAAAAAACGATAGCCGGACGGCAGCTTTAGCTCGTCTTGGCAGGAGCAGAAGAATTCATAGTCGCCAGGATCCCAGCTCCTGTAGCTGATGTTGCGGATGAGGAGAAAGGCTTGGCAGAAGGGACACCAGTGGCGGGTAGCCGGGCTGTTGCAGGAGCCCAGAGGGCATTGCAGTGCTATGCTTGGGCGGTGCCAGTAGCGAAGAACTGGGATCTGGTGGCCGATCTTGGCGGGCACGTCTTGCTCCTGCCAGAAATCGGAGAAGCAGCGGTGATAATGATGATTATTGCCGTTCTTGTCTTTGACAAGGCTGTATAGCCGGATGGAAGGCGAGATTTCGGGTGGCAGGTGGCGACATTCTGCACCAAAGCGACGTCACAAAACTGGCAGTTGCTTGCCGCATCACCCCAATAGTTTTCGATTACTTTTCTTTCAAGGCCCACATAGCAGGTTATATCCTTTGATTGACCATATTCCAACCATCCAAAGAATAGCAAAAGCATTAGAAAGACTGAACTCATTATTTTTGTTTTATTTATGTTGATTTCTGACTCCGCCGAAAAATATGATGACAAGTTGCTATTTTGTAGCGTTTGTATCTGACTGGTTTTTGCGTGACTGGTTCTTGCGTTTATAATGTGGTGAGAATTTGATTTATTTTCTTCAGTGACACGAACGGTTTCATGTTTTAATCTATCATAATCAATCAAAATATCTCAAAATCATCAAAGCTGACTCAATTACCTTATCTCTTTACTTGACCGTACCTTTTTAGGATATTTCACTGCTTTTGTCTTTGAAACAGAATGAAATGCTCTGTTTGCTTCCTGGATTTGACGGTCTCTGAGGTGACGCGCCACGCCAGCCACCACCACCTGGGCAATCTATCCAACAAGCCAATTTGGGCATGTCCCCTGTGCCCCTTCACCTCCACTAGGCCAGCACACGCTGTCGTTCATTCCATTCTTTCTCTTCACCCTAGCCCAACTTTTCAAGCTCCTCTCAACGCCCTCACAGAAGCACTGAGCAGGGTACGGGAACAGAAACAGACCATCATGGAAGTTGGCAGAAGCGATCGACCAGAAAACCAGCCGACATGCGCGGTTCAAACAAAGCCAGAATTAGAAGCCAACTGTTGGGATGAACATGAGCTCGGTTATGCGGGTGGAAAGAAAGACCCTGGCCCGGAATTGATCGTTTGCCAACGTTGCTTCAAAGAACTTCACATTTCGACAAAAAGGTGAGCCCATTTTGTTTTTTAAAATCTGCACGCAGGGCTACAGAAGCTTGAGATACAACAGGCAGCAGCATATGGAACGACACATTATGTCCTGTTACAAGCTGTTGCCGTTTTCCTGCAGTGGATGTGGCGTGCGGAGAAGTAGAAGAACGCTTATCAGCCAACATCAGAGGAACAATGCTTTTTGCAAGTTTGTTCTTAGCTCTTGAGTTGTCCGAAAAATGAGGTTTATTTTTCAGTGTAGCAGAGGTTGTAGTGGGAAACAAAGCTGAGGATGAAGCCGCGGTGCGGAATGGATTCGCAGTTTGCTTTGGGGAAGATGCTTTGAAGTGGAGTGGATTTTAATTGCTGCCTCTCATTTTTACGCACTCTTTTCTCATTTTCCAAGTGCCTATGTTACATTAGTTCCAACTGAATTAAAATGGCACTGTAGGTACATTTAATAAATTAATAAATCCGAAGACTGAGCACGGGCAAAAAACCCAAATGTCCTGTGACCCAAATGTCATTTATTACATACCTAGCTAACCCAGTGTACATTTTCATTGCTTGCTCATAAATTGCTCACTCGTCAGTTGCACCAAGCGACGTTACAGAATAATGAAATGCTCTGATTGCTTTCTGCTGCTGACAGCATCGGAAGCAACCCAGCATGTGAGCCTTCATCACCTGGGCAATCTGGTCAGCCAGCCAGCCTGGGCCTGCTCCAACTGCCCCTTTACATCCACCAGTCCTTCTCAATCTGCCCTCCACGCCATTCTTTCTGCCCACTCCAGCCCCTCTTTCCGAGCTCCTCTCAGCGCTCTCACAGATGCCCTGGCCAGGCTCCAAGAGCAGGAGCAGATCGGAGAAGCAGTTGGCAAGAGCGAAATGGCTGAAAGTGAATCGGAGGTCAAGGTTCAGGCAATGGAAAACGGGCGCTATGCACCTGAGCAGAGCAATTTGCCAAAAACAACACCTTCTTCTGCTCATTTGAACGACCCATTTGAGCTGGACTCTGGAAGCCAAAGGACGGCAATTGTTTGCCAGCGCTGCTCCAAGCAGCTGCACAGTTCGAGAAAACGGTAGGTCGGCTTTCTTTCTCTATCCATCTGCTTTTTAGGACAGAAAATAGCATCCTCGAGGCTGCAACACATGGAGCGGCACATTGTATCCTGCTACAAGCTGACGCCGTTCGCCTGCTCCAGCTGCGGACTCCGGAGAACTCGACGAAATCTCATTCATCAGCATCAGAGGAGCAGTCCTTCTTGCCGGTTTTTTGCTTTCCTCCTTGCATGAATCTTTTTGAAACATTTTATATTTTACAGTGCAGCAAATGTAGTGATAGCAAACAATACTGAAGACGAAGCCACAGTGCGAGATGGATTCCTTCGTTGCTTTCGTGAAGAAGGCTTGAAGTGGAATGAATTTCAACAACATCATCTTGTTTGATTTGTGATTCAGTTTAGAGTCTTTTTTAAAAAAATTTAGAAAAAAATCACAAAATAATTAGCAATGTATACTTCTTTATTGGCTTCATTCAAACAATTCGACCGAAATTTTCACGCTTTATGTATTGAAATTTTGTTCTAAACCGTATGAAGAACGTACTGAAACACCCGAAAGGTTTGCTAAGAGGGCTAAATAGGACAAGTCTGGGCTGACACCTAGTTTCCCCCCCATGGGATTTCCCCCCCCCCCATGGCGATGACCCCCCATGAAAGTCCCCCATGAAAGTTTCCCCCCATGAAGGTCCCCCCCCCCAAGATTTTACCTACCACACACACCCTTCGCTAACTCGTCCCCTAGTTGATATGGCTTTGGCGAATTGTAGGTGAAAATAGGTAAAATTGAGTCTTGGGGGGGGGGAACTAGTCGTCGAAATCGACGACTAGTTTCCCCCCAAGAGTTTTGACGCCTAGTTCCCCCCCCCCCAAGACCCAAATTTCCCTGTTTAGACTGCCGTATCAACTAGGGGACGCATTAGCGCAGGGTGTGTGGGTATAGGTGAAAATCTTGGGGGGGGGGGGACTTTCATGGGGGGGGGAAACTTTCATGGGGGGGAACTTTCAAAAAATGCCTTGGGGGGGCATACCCATGAAAGCCATGGGGGGGGGGGAACTAGGTGTCAGCCCAAGTCTGTAATTCAGGCCATGCCATTTACCAGCCATAAAAATTTTTGCGTGGGCTAGACTGGACAGGTGATAATAATTGTGCAGGGCCTCAGTCGAAAGGTAAAAGGGGATTCTACCAAATTCGCATCGTACAAGAATGTAATGCATTGGATATATAGTTTTATCAGCTGCTTATACTACAACTTTCCATTTAGTAAAAACTCAAGATCTGTTATTGCTCAAAAATCAAAAGTGACATTCGCTTGTCGCTAAACGAATTTCAGTCTGTTTGGCTATAAAAATATCGATGGAAGATGCATTTTTGCACTCAGAAAAATGTGTGTTGGCCAAACGAAAATTATACTAGACTTGTTTTTGATACTACTCATCTAGGCTGACTCCTACAACCCCCCCCCCCCCCCCCGAAGAATAACACCCCCCCCCCCCGAAGATATACACCCCCCCCGAAGAATAACACCCCCCCCCCCGAAGATATACACCCCCCCCCCCCGAAGAATAACACCCCCCCCGTAGATATACACCCCCCCCCCGAAGGGTACTATATTGAAAATTTTTTTATTGCCTTAACATACTTCTCTTTACATATCTCGAAATTTAAACTCACGGAATTTTCATGTAGATGATTAAATACCTACTTTTTACTCCTAAGCAACTAGTAGGTACTGGCACAGTATGGACCATGGCTCCTAAGCAACTAGTAGGTACTGCCACAGTATGGACCATGGCTCCTAAGCAACTAGTAGGTACTGGCACAGTATGGACCATGGCTCCTAAGCAACTATGGGTGGTACTGCCACAGTATACGCGCATTTTGACTAAGCCTAAGGGGTTGCCGTAAACAGTATCCTAGTACTACTCCTGGTAGTAGGCAGACTAACTAGTAAAAAGTAGGTATATAGTTGTTTATATAAAAATTCCGTGAGTTTAAATTTCGAGATATGTAAAGAGAAGTATGTTAAGGCAATAAAAAAATTTTCAATATAGTACCCTTCGGGGGGGGGGTGTATATCTACGGGGGGTGTTATTCTTGGGGGGGGGGTGTAAATCTTCGGGGGGGGGGGGGGGGTGTATATCTTCGGGGGGGGGGGGGGTTCTAGGAGCCAGCCCTCATCTAAATTTGCGTACTTTGAATACAAATTAAATTCACAGATAATTGAGAACCTTGTATACTTTTCCTTTTTCAATCCTTGCCTTACCATCTACAATTTGAAAACAAAGGGGAAACCTTAAATTATCCAATTAGATGAATCCTATCCAATTATCCAATTATAAATCTCCGCTCACATGTTTGGAAAAGCTACAGTTATTGTCTGTCTAAGAGACATAATTTTTATTGGGCACGGGTTTTCATTGGCTATTTACTTCAAAATTGATATCGGTCGAGACATTAATTGTTCTTGCGACAGTTGTAGACTTTTTGGAATTTGATATAACTTTTTTCGGTTGTTTTCACGGGTAATTGTTTCTTTGTTCTCACTCTCTTATGCAAGGCCTTCAAAGAGTGTAGCGGACTTAGTGGAGTAGCGAAGAACCTATTGATAGAATGGGTTAGTGGTGGCAGAAAGCCCAACGTTAGCGATTGGACTTTTTTAGCTCATTCAAGGAGTTTGTCTAAATTTGTGCCCGAAATTCCGATATTTTAAAATAAAATTTAGCTGGAGGTTTTGATTACGCATGTTAGTTTAGTTAGTTCTTTGTTTTCGCCTGAAATGCCGGTGACTTTTACATTTTTCCAGCAGAAGTAAACGCCAAGTTCACAGCAAATGTTTTTGCCAGAAATTTATTTAAAAAAATGCTATTGAGACTTTTTCTTAAATTGACCAAACTTGATTGCGTCACGACTAATGGCTGTTCAAAGCACTACTTAATAAGCTGTTTGAGCTCTGCTCTCATATTATTCTTTCGATAATATAATTAAAGATCCGAAGCGTGACGCACACCAAAAACAGGGAATCAGTCCATTTCTGCTGCGCTCATTTCAGACCATCAATCTAAGAAAGCATTCGGCAGCACCAATGTCCAGAATCCTTCAGCTGTGCCTGCTCAGTCTAACTCTCATTAGCCAGGTGCACTGCCATAATTCCCTCCTGAAGAACAATAGCCATTTTCACCTTCTCAGGCTGGCGGGAGTCGAGTGCGGCGTTCGCTCTTCCTGCCCACGCACACGATTGTGGAAAAGAGTCGCTATGAAGCGGTGGCCCATGGGGTTTGGGGGAGTGGAATGAGGAAGAGAGGTGGATTGCAGCCGAAGGAGTTCTCGCGCCCCTACATCACGGAGCGGATGATCGCCCAGCTGAAGGAGGCCATTCTCCAGCGGGCCTATGCCGCCAATCCCGACAGTCGATACGGACCACCCGTTGTCTATGATCTCAAATGATTTCTGCTTTGCCCTCTCTCCTCCTCTTCACCTACCTTTTGGCTACATAGAACCACCAGGATGAATCATCTCCATGCCTGACATTAACTAAGCTTTCGAAACTAATCATTTGTTTGCTTTTATCTTGAACGGTTCGTCAAAACCCACTTTTGGGGGCTTATGACCAGAATCCCCCCCCAAGGCTTCTACCCCCGCCCGGCCGCCTGAGCGGGTCGGCTTCGGACCGTCATGCTGGCTGCCTCCGGCACCATCGCCGCTGCCACTCGCACCCAGACTCGCCCCCTCATCCCAGCTGAGGGTAAGATTGAGCTGGTGTGGAACATGTGGGGCCCAATCTACGCGTCCATGGCGGCGCTGGATGGGTGGGGCCTGCGCAGCTGGCCCGACGCCCTTCGACGGCACCCTCCCCGTCGTCCTACCCATCCTACCTTCGCCCTGCTGCTGGAGCGGGTCGGCTTCCGCACCGTCATGCCGGCCGCCTCCGGCACCATCGCCGCTGCCAACGCACTCAGGCTCACCCCTCCCAGCTGAGGGTAAGATTGAGCTGGTGTGGAACATGTGGGGCCCTTTCGCACCATGGTGTCCCATGGTGGCGCTGGATGGGGTGGGGCCCTGCGCAGCTGGCCCTGATGCCCTTCTACGGCACTCTTCTCCCCCATCGTCCTACTCATCCCTACCCTTTGCCCTGCTGCTGGAGAGGGTTGGCTTCCGGACTGTCATGCTGGCTGCCTCCGACACCATCGACGCTGCCAACGCACTCAGGCTCATCCCAGCTGAGGGTAAGATTGAGCTGGTGTGGAACATGTGGGGCCCAATCTACGCGTCCATGCCGGCGCTGGATGGGTGGGGCCCTGCGCAGCTGGCCCTGATGCCCTTCGACGGCACCCTCCCCGTCGTCCTGACTCATCCTACCCTTTGCCCTGCTGCTGGAGCGGGTCGGCTTCCGGACTGTCATGCTGGCTGCCTCCGGCACCATCGCCGCTGCCAACGCACTCAGGCTCATCCCAGCTGAGGGTAAGATTGAGCTGGTGTGGAACATGTGGGGCCCAATCTACGCGTCCATGGCGGCGCTGGATGGGTGGGGCCCTGCGCAGCTGGCCCTGATGCCCTTCTACGGCACCCTCCCCGTCGTCCTACTCATCCTACCCTTTGCCCTGCTGCTGGAGCGGGTCGGCTTCCGGACTGTCATGCTGGCTGCCTCCGGCACCATCGCCGCTGCCAACGCACTCAGGCTCATCCCAGCTGAGGGTAAGATTGAGCTGGTGTGGAACATGTGGGGCCCAATCTACGCGTCCATGGCGGCGCTGGATGGGTGGGGCCCTGCGCAGCTGGCCCTGATGCCCTTCTACGGCACCCTCCCCGTCGTCCTACTCATCCTACCCTTTGCCCTGCTGCTGGAGCGGGTCGGCTTCCGGACTGTCATGCTGGCTGCCTCCGGCACCATCGCCGCTGCCAACGCACTCAGGCTCATCCCAGCTGAGGGTAAGATTGAGCTGGTGTGGAACATGTGGGGCCCAATCTACGCGTCCATGGCGGCGCTGGATGGGTGGGGCCCTGCGCAGCTGGCCCTGATGCCCTTCTACGGCACCCTCCCCATCGTCCTACTCATCCTACCCTTTGCCCTGCTGCTGGAGCGGGTCGGCTTCCGGACGGTCATGCTGGCTGCCCCCGGCACCATCGCCGCTGCCAACGCACTCAGGCTCATCCCAGCTGAGGGCAAGATTGAGCTGGTGTGGAACATGTGGGGCCCAGTCTACGCGTCCATGGCGGCGCTGGATGGGTGGGGCCCTGCGCAGCTGGCCCTGATGCCCTTCTACGGCACCCTCCCCGGCGTCCTACTCATCCTACCCTTTGCCCTGCTGCTGGAGCGGGTCGGCTTCCGGACTGTCATGCTGGCTGCCTCCGGCACCATCGCCGCTGCCAACGCACTCAGGCTCATCCCAGCTGAGGGTAAGATTGAGCTGGTGTGGAACATGTGGGGCCCAGTCTACGCGTCCATGGCGGCGCTGGATGGGTGGGGCCCTGCGCAGCTGGCCCTGATGCCCTTCTACGGCACCCTCCCCGTCGTCCTACTCATCCTACCCTTTGCCCTGCTGCTGGAGCGGGTCGGCTTCCGGACTGTCATGCTGGCTGCCTCCGGCACCATCGCCGCTGCCAACGCACTCAGGCTCATCCCAGCTGAGGGTAAGATTGAGCTGGTGTGGAACATGTGGGGCCCAATCTACGCGTCCATGGCGGCGCTGGATGGGTGGGGCCCTGCGCAGCTGGCCCTGATGCCCTTCTACGGCACCCTCCCCGTCGTCCTACTCATCCTACCCTTTGCCCTGCTGCTGGAGCGGGTCGGCTTCCGGACTGTCATGCTGGCTGCCTCCGGCACCATCGCCGCTGCCAACGCACTCAGGCTCATCCCAGCTGAGGGTAAGATTGAGCTGGTGTGGAACATGTGGGGCCCAATCTACGCGTCCATGGCGGTGCTGGATGGGTGGGGCCCTGCGCAGCTGGCCCTGATGCCCTTCTACGGCACCCTCCCCGTCGTCCTACTCATCCTACCCTTTGCCCTGCTGCTGGAGCGGGTCGGCTTCCGGACTGTCATGCTGGCTGCCTCCGGCACCATCGCCGCTGCCAACGCACTCAGGCTCATCCCAGCTGAGGGTAAGATTGAGCTGGTGTGGAACATGTGGGGCCCAATCTACGCGTCCATGGCGGCGCTGGATGGGTGGGGCCCTGCGCAGCTGGCCCTGATGCCCTTCTACGGCACCCTCCCCGTCGTCCTACTCATCCTACCCTTTGCCCTGCTGCTGGAGCGGGTCGGCTTCCGGACTGTCATGCTGGCTGCCTCCGGCACCATCGCCGCTGCCAACGCACTCAGGCTCATCCCAGCTGAGGGTAAGATTGAGCTGGTGTGGAACATGTGGGGCCCAGTCTACGCGTCCATGGCGGCGCTGGATGGGTGGGGCCCTGCGCAGCTGGCCCTGATGCCCTTCTACGGCACCCTCCCCGTCGTCCTACTCATCCTACCCTTTGCCCTGCTGCTGGAGCGGGTCGGCTTCCGGACTGTCATGCTGGCTGCCTCCGGCACCATCGCCGCTGCCAACGCACTCAGGCTCATCCCAGCTGAGGGTAAGATTGAGCTGGTGTGGAACATGTGGGGCCCAGTCTACGCGTCCATGGCGGCGCTGGATGGGTGGGGCCCTGCGCAGCTGGCCCTGATGCCCTTCTACGGCACCCTCCCCGTCGTCCTACTCATCCTACCCTTTGCCCTGCTGCTGGAGCGGGTCGGCTTCCGGACTGTCATGCTGGCTGCCTCCGGCACCATCGCCGCTGCCAACGCACTCAGGCTCATCCCAGCTGAGGGTAAGATTGAGCTGGTGTGGAACATGTGGGGCCCAATCTACGCGTCCATGGCGGCGCTGGATGGGTGGGGCCCTGCGCAGCTGGCCCTGATGCCCTTCTACGGCACCCTCCCCGTCGTCCTACTCATCCTACCCTTTGCCCTGCTGCTGGAGCGGGTCGGCTTCCGGACTGTCATGCTGGCTGCCTCCGGCACCATCGCCGCTGCCAACGCACTCAGGCTCATCCCAGCTGAGGGTAAGATTGAGCTGGTGTGGAACATGTGGGGCCCAATCTACGCGTCCATGGCGGCGCTGGATGGGTGGGGCCCTGCGCAGCTGGCCCTAATGCCCTTTCTACGGCACCCTCCCCGTCGTCCTACTCATCCTACCCTTTGCCCTGCTGCTGGAGCGGGTCGGCTTCCGGACTGTCATGCTGGCTGCCCCCGGCACCATCGCCGCTGCCAACGCACTCAGGCTCATCCCAGCTGAGGGTAAGATTGAGCTGGTGTGGAACATGTGGGGCCCAGTCTACGCGTCCATGGCGGCGCTGGATGGGTGGGGCCCTGCGCAGCTGGCCCTGATGCCCTTCTATGGCACCCCTCCCGGTCGTCCGACTCATCCTACCCTTTGCCCTGCTGCTGGAGTGGGTCTGCTTCCTGACTGTCATGCTGGCTGCCCCCGGCACCATCGCCGCTGCCAACGCACTCAGGCTTATCCCACCTCAGGGGTAAGATTGAGCTGGTGTGGGACATGTGGGGCCCAGTCTACGCGTCCATGGCGGCGCTGGATGTTCCGGACTGTCATGCTGGCTGCCCCGGCACCATCGCCGCTGCCAACGCACTCAGGCTCATCCCAGCTGAGGGTAAAGATTGAGCTGGGGTGGAACATGTGGGTCCGAATCTACGCGTCCATGGCAGCGCTGGATGGGTGGGGCCCTGCGCAGCTGGCCCTGATGCCCTTCTACGGCACCCTC
>JASANA010002002.1:0-19150 GCA_030248095.1 Ptycholaimellus sp. GST1_10
GGAGGAGCCAGTAGGCAGCGTCCTTGGCGAGGCTCAAAGATTCTCCAACGGCCCCACCTCGTAGGCCGCCGCCCCCACCTGGTCCAGGAGCAGGCCACAAGAGGGAAGGCCTAAACAGAAGATGGAGGCTTGGTTGGTGTGTGTGAGCACGGGCGTTTTAGAGGTCTGTCAAGGGGAGGCGTGCAGGGGCGGCCTTGAGTCCATCGGAGCCCTGGGGGCACCAAGGCTGTGCATGAGGCGGAGGAGCCAGTCGGCAGCATCCTTGGAGGGCTCAAGATTCTCCACCCAGCCCCCACCCTTGGGTCGCCGCCCCCACCTGGCTCCAGGAGCAGGCCACAAGAGGAAGGCCTAAGCAGAAGATGGAGGCTTGGTTGGTGTGTGTGGAGACGGGCGTCAGAGGTTTGTAAAGAGAGGCGTGTGCAGGGGCAGCCTTGAGTCCATCGGGAGCCCTAGGGGGCACCAAGGGCTCTTGCATAGAGGCGGGAGGAGACAGTAGGCAGCGTCCTTGGAGGGCTCAAGATTCTCCACCGGCCCCACCTCGTAGGCCGCCGCCCCCACCTGGTCCCAGAGCAGGCCACAAGAGGGAAGGCCTAACAGAAGATGGAGGCTTGGTTGGTGTGTGTGAGACGGGCGTCAAGGTTGTAGAGGAGGGGCCTGCAGGGCGGCCTTGAGTCCATCGGAGCCCTGGGGGGCACCAAGGCTGTGCATGAGGCGGAGGAGCCGGTAGGCAGCGTCCTTGGAGGGCTCAAGATTCTCCACCGGCCCCACCTAGACGGCCGCCGCCCACCTGGTCAGGGAGCAGCCACAAGAGGAAGGCCTAACAGAAGATGGAGGCTTGGTTGGTGTGTGTGAGACGGGCGTAGAGGTTGTCAAGGAGGCATGCAGGGGCGGCCTTGAGTCCCATCGGAGCCCTGGGGGGCACCAAGGCTGTGCATGAGGCGGAGGAGCCAGTAGGGCAGCGTCCTTGGAGGGCTAAGGTTCTCCACGGGCCCCACCTCGTAGGCCGCCGCCCCACCTGGTCCAGGAGCAGGCCACAAGAGGAAGGCCTAACGAAGATGGAGGCTTGGTTGGTGTGTGTGAGACGGGCGTAGAGGTTGTCAAGGAGGCATGCAGGGGCGGCCTTGAGTCCATCGGAGCCCTGGGGGGCACCAAGGCTGTGCATGAGGCGGAGGAGCCGGTAGGCGGCGGCGTCCTTGGAGGGCTCAGGGTTATCGCCGGCCCCCACCTCGTAGGCCGCCGCCCCCCCCCTGGTCCAGGAGCAGGCCACAAGAGGAAGGCCTAAGAGAAGGAGTGGAGGCTTGGTTGGTGTGTGTGAGACGGGCGTAGAGGTTGTGAGGGAGGCGTGCAGGGGCGGCCTTGAGTCCAGTAGGGGGCCTGGGGGGCAGCCGAGGCTATACATGAGGCGGAGGAGCCAGTAGGCAGCGTCCTTGGAGGGCTCAAGATTCTCCCACCGGCCCCACCTCGTAGGCCGCCGCCCCCACCTGGTCCAGGAGCAGGCCACAAGAGGAAGGCCTAACAGAAGATGGAGGCTTGGTTGGTGTGTGTGAGACGGGCGTAGAGGTTGTAGAGGAGGCGTGCAGGGGCGGCCTTGCGTCCATCGGAGCCCTGGGGGGCGCCAAGGCTGTGCATGAGGCGGAGGAGCCGGTAGGCAGCGTCCTTGGAGGGCTCAAGATTCTCCACCGGCCCCACCTCGTAGGCCGCCGCCCCCACCTGGTCCAGGAGCAGGCCACAAGAGGAAGGCCTAACAGAAGATGGAGGCTTGGTTGGTGTGTGTGAGACGGGCGTAGAGGTTGTAGAGGAGGCGTGCAGGGGCGGCCTTGAGTCCATCGGAGCCCTGGGGGGCACCAAGGCCGTGCATGAGGCGGAGGAGCCAGTAGGCAGCGTCCTTGGAGGGCTCAAGATTCTCCACCGGCCCCACCTCGTAGGCCGCCGCCCCCACCTGGTCCAGGAGCAGGCCACAAGAGGAAGGCCTAACAGAAGATGGAGGCTTGGTTGGTGTGTGTGAGACGGGCGTAGAGGTTGTAGAGGAGGCGTGCAGGGGCGGCCTTGAGTCCATCGGAGCCCTGGGGGGCACCAAGGCCGTGCATGAGGCGGAGGAGCCAGTAGGCAGCGTCCTTGGAGGGCTCAAGATTCTCCACCGGCCCCACCTCGTAGGCCGCCGCCCCCACCTGGTCCAGGAGCAGGCCACAAGAGGAAGGCCTAACAGAAGATGGAGGCTTGGTTGGTGTGTGTGAGACGGGCGTAGAGGTTGTAGAGGAGGCGTGCAGGGGCGGCCTTGAGTCCATCGGAGCCCTGGGGGGCACCAAGGCCGTGCATGAGGCGGAGGAGCCAGTAGGCAGCGTCCTTGGAGGGCTCAAGATTCTCCACCGGCCCCACCTCGTAGGCCGCCGCCCCCACCTGGTCCAGGAGCAGGCCACAAGAGGAAGGCCTAACAGAAGATGGAGGCTTGGTTGGTGTGTGTGAGACGGGCGTAGAGGTTGTAGAGGAGGCGTGCAGGGGCGGCCTTGAGTCCATCGGAGCCCTGGGGGGCACCAAGGCCGTGCATGAGGCGGAGGAGCCAGTAGGCAGCGTCCTTGGAGGGCTCAAGATTCTCCACCGGCCCCACCTCGTAGGCCGCCGCCCCCACCTGGTCCAGGAGCAGGCCACAAGAGGAAGGCCTAACAGAAGATGGAGGCTTGGTTGGTGTGTGTGAGACGGGCGTAGAGGTTGTAGAGGAGGCGTGCAGGGGCGGCCTTGAGTCCATCGGAGCCCTGGGGGGCACCAAGGCCGTGCATGAGGCGGAGGAGCCAGTAGGCAGCGTCCTTGGAGGGCTCAAGATTCTCCACCGGCCCCACCTCGTAGGCCGCCGCCCCCACCTGGTCCAGGAGCAGGCCACAAGAGGAAGGCCTAACAGAAGATGGAGGCTTGGTTGGTGTGTGTGAGACGGGCGTAGAGGTTGTAGAGGAGGCGTGCAGGGGCGGCCTTGAGTCCATCGGAGCCCTGGGGGCACCAACGCCGTGCATGAGGCGGAGGAGCCAGTAGGCAGCGTCCTTGGAGGGCTCAAGATTCTCCACCGGCCCCACCTCGTAGGCCGCCGCCCCCACCTGGTCCAGGAGCAGGCCACAAGAGGAAGGCCTAACAGAAGATGGAGGCTTGGTTGGTGTGTGTGAGACGGGCGTAGAGGTTGTAGAGGAGGCGTGCAGGGGCGGCCTTGAGTCCATCGGAGCCCTGGGGGGCACCAAGGCCGTGCATGAGGCGGAGGAGCCAGTAGGCAGCGTCCTTGGAGGGCTCAAGATTCTCCACCGGCCCCACCTCGTAGGCCGCCGCCCCCACCTGGTCCAGGAGCAGGCCACAAGAGGAAGGCCTAACAGAAGATGGAGGCTTGGTTGGTGTGTGTGAGACGGGCGTAGAGGTTGTAGAGGAGGCGTGCAGGGGCGGCCTTGAGTCCATCGGAGCCCTGGGGGGCACCAAGGCCGTGCATGAGGCGGAGGAGCCAGTAGGCAGCGTCCTTGGAGGGCTCAAGATTCTCCACCGGCCCCACCTCGTAGGCCGCCGCCCCCACCTGGTCCAGGAGCAGGCCACAAGAGGAAGGCCTAACAGAAGATGGAGGCTTGGTTGGTGTGTGTGAGACGGGCGTAGAGGTTGTAGAGGAGGCGTGCAGGGGCGGCCTTGAGTCCATCGGAGCCCTGGGGGGCACCAAGGCCGTGCATGAGGCGGAGGAGCCAGTAGGCAGCGTCCTTGGAGGGCTCAAGATTCTCCACCGGCCCCACCTCGTAGGCCGCCGCCCCCACCTGGTCCAGGAGCAGGCCACAAGAGGAAGGCCTAACAGAAGATGGAGGCTTGGTTGGTGTGTGTGAGACGGGCGTAGAGGTTGTAGAGGAGGCGTGCAGGGGCGGCCTTGAGTCCATCGGAGCCCTGGGGGGCACCAAGGCCGTGCATGAGGCGGAGGAGCCAGTAGGCAGCGTCCTTGGAGGGCTCAAGATTCTCCACCGGCCCCACCTCGTAGGCCGCCGCCCCCACCTGGTCCAGGAGCAGGCCACAAGAGGAAGGCCTAACAGAAGATGGAGGCTTGGTTGGTGTGTGTGAGACGGGCGTAGAGGTTGTAGAGGAGGCGTGCAGGGGCGGCCTTGAGTCCATCGGAGCCCTGGGGGGCACCAAGGCCGTGCATGAGGCGGAGGAGCCAGTAGGCAGCGTCCTTGGAGGGCTCAAGATTCTCCACCGGCCCCACCTCGTAGGCCGCCGCCCCCACCTGGTCCAGGAGCAGGCCACAAGAGGAAGGCCTAACAGAAGATGGAGGCTTGGTTGGTGTGTGTGAGACGGGCGTAGAGGTTGTAGAGGAGGCGTGCAGGGGCGGCCTTGAGTCCATCGGAGCCCTGGGGGGCACCAAGGCCGTGCATGAGGCGGAGGAGCCAGTAGGCAGCGTCCTTGGAGGGCTCAAGGTTCTCCACCGGCCCCACCTCGTAGGCCGCCGCCCCCACCTGGTCCAGGAGCAGGCCACAAGAGGAAGGCCTAACAGAAGATGGAGGCTTGGTTGGTGTGTGTGAGACGGGCGTAGAGGTTGTAGAGGAGGCGTGCAGGGGCGGCCTTGAGTCCATCGGAGCCCTGGGGGGCACCAAGGCCGTGCATGAGGCGGAGGAGCCAGTAGGCAGCGTCCTTGGAGGGCTCAAGATTCTCCACCGGCCCCACCTCGTAGGCCGCCGCCCCCACCTGGTCCAGGAGCAGGCCACAAGAGGAAGGCCTAACAGAAGATGGAGGCTTGGTTGGTGTGTGTGAGACGGGCGTAGAGGTTGTAGAGGAGGCGTGCAGGGGCGGCCTTGAGTCCATCAGAGCCCTGGGGGGCACCAAGGCCATGCATGAGGCGGAGGAGCCAGTAGGCAGCGTCCTTGGAGGGCTCAAGATTCTCCACCGGCCCCACCTCGTAGGCCGCCGCCCCCACCTGGTCCAGGAGCAGGCCACAAGAGGAAGGCCTAACAGAAGATGGAGGCTTGGTTGGTGTGTGTGAGACGGGCGTAGAGGTTGTAGAGGAGGCGTGCAGGGGCGGCCTTGAGTCCATCGGAGCCCTGGGGGGCACCAAGGCCGTGCATGAGGCGGAGGAGCCAGTAGGCAGCGTCCTTGGAGGGCTCAAGATTCTCCACCGGCCCCACCTCGTAGGCCGCCGCCCCCACCTGGTCCAGGAGCAGGCCACAAGAGGAAGGCCTAACAGAAGATGGAGGCTTGGTTGGTGTGTGTGAGACGGGCGTAGAGGTTGTAGAGGAGGCGTGCAGGGGCGGCCTTGAGTCCATCGGAGCCCTGGGGGGCACCAAGGCCGTGCATGAGGCGGAGGAGCCAGTAGGCAGCGTCCTTGGAGGGCTCAAGATTCTCCACCGGCCCCACCTCGTAGGCCGCCGCCCCCACCTGGTCCAGGAGCAGGCCACGCAGGAACAGGCGCAGTTCCAGAGCTCCGCCGCTCTTCTTCTCCACCTGTGTCTGACCCAGCCGAGGATTCATTCTTTTCACGTTTTGATGACTTTGCCTGGCCTTCATCAATCTGAGTAGTCTAAAGAAATAAGATTGATAAATAGTTAAATTGATAAGCAACAACAATATTGGTAAACGATTGATAAAAGATGTATTCCGTCATACCAATCATTTTTGGCATCCATTTTAGGATGCTTCTACGCTTGTAATTTCTTTGACCGATTTGAAGTTCTGCCCATACTGGCCCTAAGAGGCTAAAAAAAGAGCAGAACCAGGGCGACAAGAGCGTTGATGTCGAAGATGGCAGCATCAGTGCGATGCGGGGCGATGGAGCGTCCGAAGTGGTTGCAGAGGAGCTCGAAGACCTTTTCGCACTCCGTATAGGCCCAGTTGCCCAGCATCTGCAGCCCTTCCTCCATCCGTAGACACAGAGGGCAATGGAAAAAGAGAGAACGGTGGCCAGGATGCGGCCGAATGCGTAGAGGAGGAGTGGACGTAGGCCAATCGCTTGCTCATCCGCCAGCCTCTTCACAGCCTCTGCCAGGTCCAGCAAGAACTGGACACGAGCCGGCGTGGGGCGCAGACAGGTGACTGCCTTCACCAGGAGGCCTGGTAGTTGGAGACCCTAAGCTCTTCCAGACTTCAGTAAAAGGCAGGCGTTTGAACCCCAGTGGCGGAAGTGTAGGAGGAAGGAGGGCGGTGGAGTGAAAGCGGTGGGCTGGGTGAGGATTGTTAGCTGGGGCTCCCGCTCCACGTCGCTGCGTCCGCAGCAGGTACAGGCAACCGACCCCTCCCAGTGATCTGGGGGTGAGGTTTGAATGGGTTCGTGTAAGTTACATAACATAACGTTCTATTACATAACATAACGTAGTGCACTACATAACATAACTTAGTGCACTACATAACATAACTTAGTAAAATTTGTTGCATACCTGACTCGAGATTTTCTACCACATAACAGTACTTAGTCAAAAAATTCAGTTAAGTTATGTAGAAGACATATTTGAATTTTTTACTCAAAACTATGATTATGCATGGAATTTTTGCAATTTCTACTCCGAATGTTGCTGTTACATCCTCATATTGTGTCCTGGCACCAATTTTCCATTCATAATAATAATATTTTTAATTTAATATAATAGAAAAATATGAAATGTTTAGCGCTAAGGGCAGTGGAGGCATATTTGCATGTCTGTACCCCATGCATGTTGGTTTCCGTTGATTTTTGTTCGATTGCATGTCAATTCAGACACCAGTTTGCTTTTAGCAGTGTGATATAGACTAGAAATTTGTTTAGTGCATCTTTTCGATTTATCCGGGCATTCCGGCTTCCATCTGGCATTTTGGCCTGCCTTCTTTTTCTGGGTGCTTCTGAAAAGACTGTCTTCCACTTTACTTCTTGTTCACAAACCAGCAGAAAAAGATACAGCGGAAATGAGCATTTAAGAGAAGAATTGTTTAAGAGTCAATTCAGTTTAATATACAGAACATAACTTAATCCTACATTTCTAATACAGAACATAACGGAGTCCACTACATAACATAACTAAATAATTAATGGTATAAATTAATCAATTACATAACATAACAAATCACCTGAGTCCACACCAGTTACTACAGGGCCGGGCACTAAAAAACAGCCATTTTTTTAAAATCATCTATTACTCAAGATGTACTGCATAATTTTTTATGAAAATTTGTCACAGTATGCTTCTATTAAGTACCTAAATTGTAGTAAATTTTTGGTCCAAACGGCTTTAAGGTATTTGTTTTATGAGCGTTTTATAATGTGAATCAATGTATAACAATTCACTGTGACCAAACTAGAAATTTGCTCAATTTAATGAGTTTCGCTCAATTTAATGAGTTTTTTGTCTTTTTCTTTGAATTATTTGGATTGTACTGAACAAATAAATATGCATATGATAACACCATTCAGATTTTTGACCGCGGAGCGGCCCGAAGGGCCGCTCCGCGGTCTATAGAGGTTACTCAACTTTTGTCCTCATATATATGTATGTATGTATATATTTCTGGAAATGCTGGTCCTCACCGAATTCTCAACGGATTGGGACAAACTTTTTTTTTCCTGAAAGGTAATGCAATTTTAGGAAGATCTGGAGGGGTGGAACCGGTTTCCGAGCATTTGAAACATTACTTTTTTGGGTAGAAAGGTTGAAAATGTGGGTATGCTGTAAAAGGCTCAATTCTCAACGGATTTTGACAAACTTTTTTTTTCCTGAAAGGTAATAAAATTTTAGGAAGATCTGGAGGGGTAAAACCGGTTTCCGAGCATTTGAAACATTACTTTTTTGGGTAGAATTTTGAAAATTTGGGTATGCTGTAAAAGGCTCAATTCTCAACGGATTTGGACAAACTTTTTTTTTCCTGAAAGGTAATGAGATTTTAGGAAGATCTGGAGGGGTGGAACCTGTTTCCGAGCATTTGAAACATTACTTTTTTGGGTAGAAAGGTCGAAAATTTGGGTATGTTGTAAAAGGCTCAATTCTCAACGGATATTGACAAACTTTTTTTTCTCCTGAAAGGAAATAAAATTGGAGGAAGATCTGGAGAGGTTTGACAAGTCCCGCATTATTTGAAACATGACTTTTTTAGGTAGAAAGGTTGAAAAATGGGGTATGTTGAGAGCTCCGCGGTCACCTATTGCGCTCTGCGCCATATACTTGTTATGACAGGAAAGTTTTAATCAAAACTGCAAATATTTTTGTATAAACGAAAAAATCAATTTATTGGGTTTGCTTTGATTTGTTGAGTCATATTACGAAAGTAGTCATAAACCCAATGGATTAAAACCATTTGGTCCACAATTTTAGCACAATGTTAACAACAACTAGACGCATATTGTGACAAACTTTCATCAAAAAATAATAAGTACAGCTGGAGTTATAGTTATTTAAAAAAATGGCTGTTTTTTAGTGCTTGGCCCTGTAGGCCTAAAACTAAGCATATGCCTATGCCTAAACATGTTTAAGTTGGGAATCGAGCTACTTATCCACATCACATGATCATGTGTTTCACATAACAGTATTGATGCAGTACATAACATAACTTAATGGGGGCTGGACTAGATAACTATGCCTGAGCCTAAACAGCATGTTACATAGCTCAGTAGACTGCATAACTAAGCCCAGTCATAGGCCAGACCAAGCATATGCCTCGGACTAGTTGTCAGAAGCTTACACTAAGCCTGAATGAACTAAGTCAAACACGAAATATAAGCCTACCACAAAAAGGTTAGCCTAAAACTTAGCCTATGTCAAAACATAATGCTACACTACCAACTGAGCCCACACCAGTTACTAAGCCTAAAACTAAGCATATGCCTATGCCTAAACATGTTTAAGTTGGGAATCGAGCTACTTATCCACATCACATGATCATGTGTTTCACATAACAGTACCTTATAAATGTCTTTTACATAACATATCTTTCTAAAAAAAAACTGCACCTATTCTGAGGCTCAAAATTGCCGTAAGACCATCCTAAGATCATTAGATTCAAGAAAAACTATCGTTAAAACACTCTGGGGTAGTGATTATAGCAATGATAGAAAAATTTCTTATACATAACATAACTCAGTGACTAAGATATGCGTTATGTTATGTAGTAGAAAATTGGCCTACTAAGTTATGTTATGTAGTGGACTCCGTTATGTTCTGTATTAGAAATGCAGTATTAAGTTATGTTATGTAACTTAAATTAACCCGGTTTGAATGGATGTGGGTGGGTGATGAAAGGTGAGACGAGGGAGAAAAGGGGCCTGGGGGAAGCTGGGAAGGGAGAGGTAAGATAAGAGAGGGTAGTTGGGGATGAGATGCAAGAAAAAAGAGGGTGGTTATAATGGAGGAGAGAGCACCGAGGAGTTCGCGGAGGATCCGGTTGAGTGCGGGCTTCTTGCCCAACCAATCGGCGACGGCTTCGTTCATGGCCTGGCTGGTCATGCTCAGACAGGCCAGTGACTCTGCTGCAAATGACTTTCCTGATTCACACCATCACTTTTCAAGTCTTAAATTTAGAAATACTGGAAATTTTAAACTTAAATAAAAAAGGAGAAGGCTAGAGTAATTCTTGAACAGGCCTCTTGTCCAATAGCATTTGAAATAAATATCATTGTTCGATAAGGCGAGATTTCTGAAGGGCAAAATTAAAAACATCAAAATTGCATCATCCTTCTTCTAATCATTTTTCGACTAAATCGAGCAAAAAAATGTTGCGGCAAACCTGGCGTGCGCGCGAAGATGGCCAGACGAATCTCCAGCGGTAGATCCGTGAAGATGCCCAGGTTGGTCGGAGCCTTCCGCTTCTTCTCCTCCTCCTTCGTACCCGTCCATTTCCCGTTCCCTGCAATCTTCCCGTTCCCATACTTTTCACAATCAGTTGTACTGATCCATTTTGCTGGATTCGAGACTGTCTGAAACGAGTGTGATGAGGACGGAGAAAAAAGGAACTACGGAAGCGTTTGGAGGCGGAGGAGTGGGCTTGCGGCTCCGGGAACTTTTGGCTAGAGGTGGATCGCTTCCGTTGTCTGCAATCCAGTATTGCTGCACTCTTTCTTCTATAGAGCTGTTCCTTAGAAATAGTCATTTTTGAAATGCTTTATTCCACCCAAAGTTTCTCATCAAAAACTTGAGTTGCGGTTTTTCGACATCGACAGGACTATAGGGCCTAGTGGTGGAGAAAAAGGGGGCAAACGAGAAGTATCCTTCGATGCGGCGGCCGCCTGGCGAGAGCGGAGAGTGATGCATGCCGACACCTCAAACTGCCAACAGCTCCGAAGCAACGAAAGAGCCTCCCTGAAAGAATGATGAAATGCGGTCCCTGGAGGTCTGGCCAGTGTTTTTGCGCGAGCGCTGTACATGCACTCTTTGTCTTTGGGATCCACAACAAGCCCGTCTTAGTCTCTCACTTGGAGGGGTGGCGAATATGGCAAAGAATTTAATTGTCTTAGAAGCAGGTACATTAGTAGTAGATGTATTTCTTTGACTCTGAGCTCGGCACAGTTGAATTTTTGGGAGAAAATATTTTTTTGGCTTGCCGATGGTACCATACATACATGGGCGGGGGGCGGGGGGGTTCATATGTTTGCATATTTTCATAATTTCCCTTTTTCTATTTGGATTTCTATGTCTTACCAAGTTATTGAAAATGTCCCTTTAATTGTTTAACTTGTTTGTTTTAGTACTTATGTCTATGACAGACATAATTCCCTTTAAAGCTTTCACTTTCATAAATTTGGCCTACTATAACGTTAAAAATGGCCACATAGTGTTTGTCAAAAAAAACACCTTTTATTTAGAGATGCATACATAAACTCCGCTAAAAAAGGGAACACAGCGGAATTTCAAAAGAGGCCGGAAAGGAGGCCAATCAGAAGTGGCAGGTCAATGGCAACGCCAATTTTTTAGACCAAAAGATTTATTGTGATTCCGTAGTCGTGATTCCGTTGCCTGGGAATAGAGGACTGTTTGGGCGGGCCTTTCCGGCATCACGGGACGAGAAGAGGAAAGCAAATAGCCGCCGCGTTGATAGCGGGGCGCAAAAGAAGCGCAGCAAATGAGTCAGGGTAGTAGAAGCCAAAATGGAAGCTCACTTGGCGGCTACTAGGAATTGGCGACGATGGCTGCGAGTTCGCCATTTTTTCAGCGGTCTCTTTTCCCTAATCCAGGTCCAGCAATCAAATGAGAAGAGCAAAAGATGGGTAGATGAAAAAGAATAGGAGAGGAAGGGTAGGGGTTGAGAGATCTACGTGGAGCCGGTGGGTTTCGCGGCGATGATGGGCCTGCTGATTTGGCAACTGGCCATGACTGTGGGCAATCTGGAGGCCATCTGCCTGCGCATGCCTCAGTTCCAGGCCGAGCCTCGCGTGGATTGCCTCCGACACATCTACGTCCTGCCTCCGCTCCACCACCAGCCTCCAACCTCTCTGCCTGCTTCAGGGTCCGAAGGAGACGGAGAACGTGATCCAGGCCAAGGCAGCGGACTGGAGCATCTATCTCCATATCTCCTACCTCCTGCCAGCTTCCCTGGCTGGCATGGTCTTCGGTTAGGCTTAGGACCTCACAGTCTCTCCCTTTCTTGGCCCACTGCTAAAAGACGCGCTCAGGGGCCTGGGGTGACATAATCGGGCGGAAATTGAACATCCTGGTGGGGATCGCAGGGACCTGCATTACCCTCCTGGGCTACATCATCGTCCTTTCATTCCCAGTCTCTCAGACTGCACTCAGCCTGAGGATTAAAGGAATTAGGATGATGATTGAGAGGGTGCCGCTGGAGCTGCTCATCTTGACTGGCCTGCTGAGCGGGACTACAGGCTTCATCGGCATCGTGCCCTCCTCCTGCATCGCCTTCCTCGGCGACCGCAACACCGGCGACCCCCTCAAGCTCACCGCCAGGTCTCCGCCACCCTACACCCTTCACCAGACACCCTACTACACCCTTCCTAGGATCTTCATCTACCAGACGCTGTTCGGGCTGGGCGCAGTGGGAGCGGGGGTGGTTGGCAATACTCTCACTGGCTCCCTCGGCCTCGCCGGGGTCTCCGCCGTCGGCATGGCCTCCCTCACTGCCGGTTCCAAACCCTCTTACAACCCCTCCTCCACTCCAACCCCAATTCCACATCCTTCCGCTCTTCCCCTCCCAGAACTACAAGAACTAGGCTTCCTATACGCGGCCATTCGCGTCCCACTCGTCCCACCCTATCAGCTGAAGCAAAGAACTTGACGTGAGGAAAGAGAGTACTTGAAATTGGTGGGCGAGCCAATCCCTGACTATCTCCAGGCCCAATTGGATGTCTCTGGTAGACCTTCTTATGGATGTGAACATGGGCAAAGGTGAGATGGGAGCAGGGAAGTCGACAGCCAGCCTCCGGGAGGGCAGTGGGGTGGTGGGTGTGCTGCGGAATGTGACCTATCTCTTGCTGGATGCTGCCCAGGCCTACCTGAAGCCACGTTCTGGCTATCGACGAGCTTTCATACTCATCTACGTCACCTCCTATTTCCTCACCTTCTTCACCACGTCCCCTTCTCCGCCCTCTTCATCCTCTCATCTATCTAGTTCCACTTTGCAGGGTAGGACTGAAGAATACGCTGGGCCTGTACCTGTAGAAGCAGCCGCTGGGCTGGGACGCCCAGCTCTACTCCACCTACCTCACCTTCACCTCCATCACGGGCATCCTCGTCAGCATCATCGCCCTGACCATCTTCAAGCGATGGCTTAGGCTTTCAGACCCAGCCATTGTGGCCATCTCCAACCTCGGTGTGGCTCTGCTTTGCTGCGAGAGGCAGAGAAAGTGTGCGATTGAGCTTTGGCGGCAGCGCTGACCTGGCAGGGGCTGCAGGGGGAGAGCTGGGTATTCTTTGCCGCCGAGCTCCTGGGGGGCCTACTCTTCAACTCCCTCTACAAGGCCACCATCGACTCCTACCCGGGCGCTTTCCTCTTGGTCGCCTTTTGCAAGAATAGCCCCCCTGCATTTGCTTATGCTGAGAAATGATTGATTGAGGTAGCAGGGGGCATGCAAGTGTTCTGCTTTCTGGGCACGGGCTGGGTGGCGATTATGGCCAAGCGGTCGGAGCCTGGACTGAATTCTCGCCTGCTGACAGAGACTAAGACCTTGGCCAGCTACGAATCCTCTGATCAACTGGTTTTGGCCAAAGACGCTTCCATCAACGCCTCACAGTAGATCCAGTTTGGTGATTGCTTTTGAAACAAGAAGAGGTGTCACATGTTTATGATGGTTGTTAAAAAGAAAACAGCTGCAAAGTTTAGCCTACAGATGTAGAATAAATGGTACCATCGGCAAGCCGAAAGTAAGCTCTTTTCTCCCAAAAAACAATTGCCCCGAGTGTAAAGTCAAATAAAAGTACCTACTACGAGTGGGATCTTCGTGGTGGGCCTTTTCATTTTTTTTTCGCGCGCATTTCAAGAAATCTTTTCAAGCGCGCTCAAACAAAATAGAGGTGACACAGCAGATTCCACTCGTAGTAGGGAAATTTCTTTGACTTTACACTCGGGGCAATTGAATAGCTATAATGAGTGATTAAAATTCATTTTTTCTGTATCAAGTTTCAGTAATCATAATCATGCAATTCATCAAAAGGTGGCCGCGCGAAGCGCGGCCATTTACCAATTTGACTAGTATTGGGCTGGCGCAAACGGAGCGTTAGCAGAGTGTCAGCGCCCAGCCCCTCTTTTCGACCCAGGTGTACGTTTTAGGGGTTATTGCTAGATCTTAAAATTGATAAGGATTTTGTGCTTCACAGAAACGTCCATTCGTTCTGATTCTTTTTGCATTGGAAAGAGCATCATCAAATTGACCAAAACTCGCGAGATTTTGCCCAAAAACGGTAGAACACAAGAGAAAATTACTCAAAACCATTTGTACGAACTCCTTCTCCTTCTTCTTCTCCTTCTTCTTCTCCTTCTTTCTTCTCCGCATCTATTCAATGGACAATAGTAGGTATTCATTTCTCCCCCCTCCTCGGGTCCTTGGGCCTCATCATAGTGTATTTTATTATTGATAAATCTGAAGTTAAGCTAAGGTGACATATGCACCAGTGGTGTCGTGGTTTAAGCGATTGGACAGCTGGGCAAAACTGGCAGGTTCGAATCCTTGATGAGCATTTTATTTTTATTTTTGTGTATTTAAATACTAAAAGTAAAGAAATGCTGGTACCATCGGCAAGCCAAAAATAAGTCTCTTTTCTCCCCAAAATTGAAAATGCCCGAGTCAATATTCAAATAAATAAAACTTCTACTACTGGAATCTGCTGCGTCATCTGCATTTTGTTTTTGGGTGCGCATGGAAAGAGCCTCTGAACTGCGCGCCAAAAACAAAATGCAACTGTCAAGCAGCAGATTCCAGTAGTAGAAGTTTTATTTCTTTGACTTTTGACTCGGGGCATTTTCAATTTTGGGAGAAAAGAGACTTATTTTTGGCTTGCCGATGGTACCAGATATCTTATATAATACGGGTGATGCCATTTTGGGAGGGGTCTTTGGGCTACCTGGATTCTTTACTTATAGTGACATATGATAGCTCTATGTATGGCTCTTGACGAGTTATGCAATATTTTTTGGGGTGCTCCATGCATGGAATAATTTAAAATAATGAAATAATTGAAAACGTGCCGATTTTTGCCATTTTTGGCCATTTTTTGACTTTGAAACTTCATAAGTCCTCCATTTTTTAACTTTTTCTGTTGGACTTTTTTTTCAATTCAAGGCAAAGCAAATCTCTACAAGTCCTTCAATTTACTTTTTTACTTTTTTTTGGAATTAAAATATTGAAAAATGCCACTGAGTAAAGTCAATTTTCGCCAGTTTGGCCCTACTCAGTGAGCTGATGTTTCAAGGTATTCATAAGTAGCGATATGCAGGTGTTCAAAACCAGTGGTCACTTGGGCTGCTTACGATGTATGATTTCAGTCCTTGATCTTTTGAAGATTGCCTTTCTGATCAGTGGAGTTTCCGAAATTTGTGAAATTTTAACTTCTGATATTTTCTGACATCAGCATTACACCCTGAGATCAATAGGTGCCAGTCAATGGATTAACTATTTTATGAAAACAATAAATTAAAATAAACTAAAAATGCTGTAAAGTGTGTTTGAACAAAAAAAGAAACCAAAAATGCTGAAACATAAGTGTGGCCGCGCAAAGCGACCCATATTACTAGTTTTGATTTAATACCGAGAATACCTTGTTTTGATTTATGTTCTATATTTTTATTATTGTTTTTTTGAAATTAAATTTCCTTGGCCTTATACTCAAAAACATTTGATATTTGGGTGAAAACAGTTTTACTTTTGGCTTGCCGATGGTACCATATACTTTGCAGGGTGACAATGACCAGTGTGATGATACCAAGAGAATCGAAAATCACAGTAAAAGGCTTGTAGGAAATTTCCTAAATTCGAAGTAGTAAAAGCAGTTGGCTGATGTCTGGAGCCCCCCCCATAGGTTACACCCCCCCCCCCCCAATGGGGTTTCCCCCCCCCCATGACTTTCACCCCTCCCCCAAGAGATTCACCCCCCCCCCCAAAGGTATATATATTGAAAATCTTTTTATTGCCTTAACATACTTCTCTTTACATATCTCGAAGATTAAACTCACGAAATTTTCATGTAGATGATTAAATACCTACTTTTTACTGCTACTAGTTAGTCTGCCTACTACCAGGAGTAGTACTAGGATACTGTTTACGGCAACCCCTTAGGCTTAGTCAAAATGCGAGAATACTGTGGCAGTACCTACTAGTTGCTTAGGAGCCATGGTCCATACTGTGGCAGTACCTACTAGTTAGGCAGTACCTACTAGCAGTAACTAGTAGGTACTGCCACAGTATGGACCATATGGCTCCTAAGCAACTAGTAGGTACTGCCACAGTATGGACCATGGCTCCTAAGCAACTATGGGTGGTACTGCCACAGTATACGCGCATTTTGACTAAGCCTAAGGGGTTGCCGTAAACAGTATCCTAGTACTACTCCTGGTAGTAGGCAGACTAACTAGTAGCAGTAAAAAGTAGGTATATAGTTGTTTATATAAAAATTCCTTGAGTTTAAATTTCAAGATATGTACAGAAGAGTATTTTAAGCTATTAAAATTTTTTTCAAATATAGTACCCTTTGGGGGGGGGTGAAGACTTCATGGGGGGGGGGTGAAACTCTTGGGGGGGGGGGTGAAACTTTGGGGGGGGGGTGAAACCTATGGGCTCCAGACATCAGCCAAGCAGTTGCTCTGAATGCCTAAATGGGTGCATGAGATGCGATGGAGGTACTAAAACCTTCACAAAACGAAATTTGAATTTCCCTGGTTCCCTACCCCCTACAAAAAGCAAAGCATGAAAAGGCTAAAGAAGCACTGAGGGGTAAGAGGGATGGGTGTAGAGGTTGTAGTGGTCGTCGCAGGTGTTCTTCTTGCAGCCGTTGCTGCCCTGGCCCATGCAGCCGCTGCTGCTGTCCTTGTTCTCCACCTGCTCACTGCCCAGCTGCTCAGCCTCACCCCTTTCTGCCAATTTTGACCCCAAAAGCCAAGTGGGAGCAATTGGAGGCAAACAACCGCAAAATGGGGTGAAATTAGGGCTGAGAAGGAGCCCTAATTCCACCAGACGCACTTGAGGTTGGAGAAGGAGCCGTACCTCAGCTGGGGAACTTGGCTGGTGGCCTTGGAAACGCGGTGGACAGCCTCGATGCTGCTGCAGAGCTTGGAGCAGTTGGTTGGAGGCCTTGCAGATGCAGAGGGCGGCCCCGTCGCCGCCGAGGAGCTTGAAGAAGTTGCTGGAGGCATTGCAGAGGAGGAGGGCGGCCCCGTGGCCCGCCGCAGAGCTTGAAGAAGTTGCTGGAGGCCTTGAAGCTGCGAAGGGCGGCCCCGTCGCTGCCGCCAAACTTGGAAAAGCTGCTGAAGGCCTGGAGAGAACGTGGTAGACAGCCCCGATGCTGCTGCTGAGCCTGGAGGAGAGATTGCTGACGGCCTGGAGAACGCGGTAGATGGCCCCGATGCCGCTGCCGAGCCTGGAGACGTTGCTGAAGGCCTGGAGAACGCGTTGGATGGCCCCGATGCCGCCGCTGAGCTTGGGAGATACTGAAGACGGACTGGACGGCCTCCCTCCAGCCGCTGCTGCCCTGAGAGATGCCGTTGAAATCCTCCCCACTCTCTCTTGCACTTGCTGGAGCCCTGGCTGCCGTTGCTGGTCTGGGAGACGCTGATGATGGACTGGACAGCCTCCTTGCCAGCCGTTGCTGCCCTGGAAGTTGATGTCGGTGTCCTCCTTGGCCTCCTTGCTGCCGTTGCAGCCCTGGTCACCGTTGCTGGCCTTGGAGACACTGAAGACGAAGTTGAAGGCCTTCCCCTCGATGACCTCTGAGCCCTTGGAGCCAATGCTGATACCCTCCCTGGTCTCCTGGCTGCCATTGCAGCCCTCTTCAGGCCTTATCGTGGTTGCTGCAGCCCTCCTGGACACCACCGTAGCCCCTAGAGATGCTGCCAGTGCTCCTCCCTCTCTCCTCGCTGCCGTTGCAGCCGTGGCCGCCGTCGCTGGCCTTAGAGACAATGCTGAAGGACTGGATATCCTCCTCGCAGCTGCTGCTGCCCTGGGAGCAGATGCTGAAGCCCTCCCCGCTCTCCTCACGCTTGCTGGAGTCCCGGCCGCCGCTGCTGGCCCTGTCGCAATTGCCGCAGCCTTCCTTGCAGCCGTTGCTGCCCTGAGAGATGCTGAAGACGCACTTGATGGTCTGGGCGGGCTCCTCCCAGCCGTTGCTGCCTTGGGAGACATTGTGGGGATGTGCTTCTCAGACTGGTTGGGCTCCTTGCAGCCGTTGCTGCTTTGGGAGTTGCTGTTGGTGTTCTCCTTGGTCTCCTCGCTGCCGTTCTAGGCTCTGGCCACCGTTGCTGGCCTCGAGGAGGCACTGAGAGCCAAAGCTGGGAACCTTCTTGCTGCCTTCATAGCCGCTGCGCCCCTCGCTGGCCTTGTCACGGGTGCCATAGCCCTCCTGGACACCGTTGCTGCCTTGGGAGACGCTGAAGACGGACTGGAAGGCCTGGGCGAGACCGGGAGCTCCCCTGGCTAAGTGGCCAATCCTTTCTTGGGTCTCTTGGAGCTGGCGATGCCTTTCTCCTGGATGGATCCAGGCTGGAACTGTGACTATCTGGAGGGTTAGAGGAAAGGAGAGAAGCTGAGGAGGCTGTTGATTGAGGAGGGCGGCGTGGAGGCTCTGGAGGTACTGGACTTGCTTGTGGAGGCTGGTCTCGGTCTGGGAAGACATCCTCAAAGAAGTTGGCGAGCTCCTGGTCCAGCTCCTTGGCCTGGGCATTGATGGAGAGGGGTTTCTTCTTCTTGCTTGACTTGAGGCTGGAGTGCTGGTTCATGTTGAACTTTGTTCTGACTGACTAAGCCCTGAGGAGGGCTGTTTGTGTACACTCAGTGGGTGGGTGCGGGAGATGTTGGGTCGGTGAGTTGTGACCATGGAGATGAAGGAGTGGAAGGCTGGGAGCATAGCTGCAAAGCCACTGCTCAGCTGGAACCCGGAAAGAGACCCACCCAAATCCACTCCAACTCTCCCCAAAAGAAATCCACCCAAAAGGAGAAGTGAATCTAGGCCTGTGAAGGCACTAGCTTCACTAAATGCGATTGAGATGAAGCTTGAAGGTGGAGAGGGTGTGAGGGCTGGGTGAAGGAGACTTGAGCCACTCCTGAAGTCCCTGTCGCTGTGGCCAAACACGCTGCCGCTGCAGGTGATGCAAATGCGCTTGTGCCTGTTGCCCTTGAGGAGTTCCACATCCTAGTCCTCCCGCCAGAAGACCATGGACAGCTCCATATTGAATCAATGCGGTTTGGTGTCGATGAGAAGCGTTTTTTATCCTTTCTTGAGCAACTCGTCAACGAATAAAATAGAGAAGGAGGGTGGCCAAAGTCTACGCAAAGCTGGCTGTAGAAGACCTAATATTTGGCACGAAATTGAATTCCTTTTCCCACATTTTAAATTAAATTTCCTTGGCCTTATACTCAAAAACATTCAATTTTTGGGTGAAAACAGTTTTACTTTTGGCTTGCCAATGGTACCATATATTTCGCAGGGTGACGATGACCAGTGTGATGATACCAAGGGGAACGGACCCTTAAAAAAACTTGCTTTGGCAATGGTATAGCTTTAATTGAAAACATTTGAAAAAAAAATTTTCATTGGAAAAACAGAGC
>JASANA010002003.1:0-11129 GCA_030248095.1 Ptycholaimellus sp. GST1_10
TGTCGTTCTTCGTTCAGTTACGTATTGCTGATTTGTAAAAAAAAAATTGTCAAAATCCATTGAGAATTCGCATGGCCCCGGCCATACAGATATATATAAACAGACAAAAAGTTAGTCATGTGTATAAGACCGCGAAGCGGGCCTTTTGGGGCCTGTTACGCAGTCAAAAAAAAATTATTTTTCCAGCTTCAAGATTAAGTTTTGACGTACTTACCTGCCAAAAGATTGCTAATTTCATTTGAAAACCATAGTTCTCATGATATCTGTGAAACGAGACGCAAAAATAGGGTAACTGCTTAAGCTGGCATTGGCAGCCCGCCCGCTTCGGGCAGGACACAGAGCTCCTCCGGGAATGGCTGCTACGGCCCCTATGCTTCACATGCTAGGCTACGCTCCGAGGCCTGAGCACCCATACTCTCTGGCCTCTGGAGCTCTGACTGCCCTGCCCTCGGGGGCAGGCGGCCTATGGCCACACCAAAATCACTTAGGTTTTGGTTGTTGGTTTTTGACTGCGAGGTGGGCCTGAAGGGCCCGCTGCGCGGTCTATACACATGCCTGACTTTTTGTCTGTTTATTGGGCTGGCGCGAGGGAGCAAAGCGAACCGTCAGTGCTCAGCCCCTCTTTTTGACCAAGGTGTACATTTTATGGGTTATGGCTAGATCTCAAAATTGATAAGGCTCTTGCTCCTCAAGAATAGTCCCATCGCTATAATTCTTTTTCCATTGGAAAGAGCATCATCTAATTGACCAAAACTAATTATCTAATCATCAAAAAGTGGCAGAATTTCGTGAGAAGAACACTCAAAACCATTTGTCCAAACTCCTCCTTCTCCTCCTGCTTCTTCTTCTTCTCCTCCGCATCTAGTCTTGAAATTATAGTAGGTAGTCATTTCTTCCCCCACCTTCCTCCCCTCCGGGAGTCCCTAGGCCTCGTGTATTTTTCTATTCATAAATATTCAGTTAAATTAACGAGCCATATGCACCAGTTGTGTAGTGGTGTAAGCAATTGGACAGCTGGATGTAGATGGTAGGTTTGATTCCTTCTCAGGCATTCATTTTTCTTTTTGTAGGTTTAAAGTTGAGAAAATAACTGGTACATCATTGGCAGGATAAAAATAAAGCTCTTTTGTCCCAAAAATCGTTTGCCCTAAGTATGAGCCATGAAAATTTCTCAAAATTCTGTTAATTGGTCAATTTATTTGGATTGAAATTTTGATTTTCGAAACTTTTTTTTATATTTTTTTAAATAACTTCATTTTCTATTTATTTTTTATTTATAAATTAAATAAAATCTTAACTAAACCATAACTGAATAAAATAAATAACAAGTAATGTCAAATTTGTATTTATACATTTTATACTAAATTAAAAGTGGAAGATAGATATGGTACCATCGGCAGGTCAAATGTAGGTCTCCTTTCTCCAATATTTGCAATTGCCTCGAGGATAAAGTCAAGGAAATACAATTTCTACTAGTGGAATCTGCTGCTTGGACAGTTGTATTTTATTTTTGTCGCGTATTTCAGTGTCTTTTCCATGCATGCCAAAAACAAAATGCACATGACGCAGCAGATTCCACTAGTATAAATTGTATTTCCTTGACTTTTCCTCGAGGCAATTGCAAATATTGGAGAAAAGAGACCTACATTTGACCTGTCGATGGTACCAGATATAGTTCTTTCAACTAGTGTTACTAGGCAAATCCATTTTAAGTTAAATTGATTGGGAGGATACAAACAAAAAAACGAACTCCAATGTCTCGCATCTGCAAAGTGCAGAATTGGAAAGGCAATGTTTTGTCAAGAGTGTGGAATGATAAGACCTTAGCGTGTTTGCGGGGCATGTCTAGCCAGCTCAGGCGGTCCACCAGTTAGGCAAGCGAGCTACGGCAATGACTGGCAGCAACAAGCGACCTATGGCTCTCAATGCACCCGCACCATTCAGGTTGCGCTCTCCAAATAAGCATTATTCATTCCCATCCTCCTTCTAGTGATGATCCAGTGGCCCTGGAAGAAAAGGCCAACGTTGACTACTCCACCAAGATTACACTGGAGATGGCCAAAACAGGGAAGGGTAATAGCTAAAAGTTGCATTGAAGCGAATTGAAGCTGGCAAAAGCTGATTTGCAGTATCACGCCCAGTGCGGGTATTCGCAGACGGCGTCTATGACTTAGTAAGCGCGTCTTCCGTTCTAAAGAAGACTGATAGTGTCTGCCCTGTAGTTTCACTATGGGCACGCGAGGCAACTGCTACAAGCAAAGACGTTATTCCCCTGCGAGATTTACCTCATTGTCGGAGGTTGTAGGCCCTTTTACCAATGGCTAATGGGACGTATATGACTGTGCTTTGACTGCAGTGAACAGCGACAAAGACACGCACAGCCTCAAGGGCCAAACCATCAATACCGAGGAGGAGCGCATTGAGTGCATTCGCCACTGTCGCTATGTGGATGAAGTTCCTCAACTCTCAGTAGTCCTGCGCACTAAATGGTGGCTGCTTTTTTCAGGTGATGAAAGGAACTCCTTGGTTCCTGACCGTTGAATGGCTGCGCGAGCATAAGGCAGTGAATTTTTCAACCGTATAACCTATCTCATTAAAATACCCTGAAATTTAGATTGACTTCATCGCCCATGACATCTCCACTCAAGTTAACTAAAAAAACAAGTTGGCCTCATATATTTTGCTCATATTTCAGACAGACATCTACTCTAGGTTCATTGAAGCCGGATATTTCGCAGAAACGCAGCGAACAGAGGCAGTCTTTGCTTCCGTTTTCGCAAAGCATGAATTGGGAAGAAACTGTAGTGCAGGGCATCTCCACATCAGACATGGTGGCTCGAGTAGTGCGGGACTACGATGTATACGTGCGACGCAACCTGGCCCGCGGCTACTCACGCTCTGAGCTCAACCTCAGCTTTCTCTCCGTTCCCCTCCACACTCAGCCCTTCTAGCAGTAGTAGGGTAGGAGTACTCTGATAGGAGTACAAGTACAAGCTCCAGATGGCCATGGGTCAGCGGGGCCTGGAGTTCCTGGAGCACTTCGTGGGCTACTGGGGCGAGCGCTCCCCTGAATTCATGGCCGACTTCTTGATGCTTTTGCCCCACAGCCCCACGCCCGTCTCATTCGCCATGTCAACTCCCCCTTCACTCCCCCCCCCCCCGGCTGACACCTGGTTTCCCCCCCCCCCATGAGATTTCCCCCCCAAGCAATAACCCCCCCCTCATGAAAGTTTCCCCCCCCCCATGAAGGTTTCCCCCCCCCCCCCCAAGAATTTTACCTATACACACACACCCTGCGCTAATGCAGCCCATAGTTGATACGGCTTTACATAGAATATAGGTGAAATTGTGTCTGGGGGGGGGGGAAACTAGTCGTCGAAATCGAGGACTAGTTTCCCCCCCCCCCCCCCCCCAAGAGTTTTGGCGACTAGTTCCCCCCCCCCCCCCCAAGACCCAAATGTCCCTGTTAAAACTTCCGTATCAACTAGGGGACGCGTTAGCGCAGGGTGTGTGGGTATAGGTAAAATCTGGGGGGGGGGGAGGGGAAAACCTTCATGGTCATCCCCTTGGGGGGCCGGTAACCCGGCATGGTGGGGGGGTTATGGCCATGGGGGGGGGGGGGAACTAGGCGTGAGCCGCCCCCCCCCCCCCCCCTACTCCCCCTTCACTATCCAACCTTCACTCTCTGCAGGAGTCCAGCGAGAGCCTCACCGAAGTCACTTCCAGCCATACTTGTCTGGGGGTCAAATGGTAGGGGGGGGCGCCCACGTGCGTCCGAAGGGGGGGCGGGGGGGGGGCGCCCTCCTTGTCTTTCCCTACGTGGTAGGTCCGGGGGGGGGCGGGGGGTGCGGGGGGGGGGCGGTTTGGGGGGGCTGGGGGGGCGGGGGTCCGCAAGGGTAGGGACGTATGTCCGTCAAGGTAAAAGGACAAAATTTGAAGGAATACTGATAAATAATGCTGAAAAAAGGATGGTACTCTATACTTTAGAAGTTAAGGAGACAGAAAAGACATTTTTAGGTGAAAAAATTGCCAAAAATTGCCAATTTTTGGCAGAAAATTTTTATATTTTAGGGCCCCAAGATCAATTTTTTACCTTGGCAGACGTGGTACGTCCGGCGCCCCCCCCCGCCCCCCCTCTTCCCCGAATTTTCACCTGACGTGGTACGTCCGGCGCCCCCCCCGCCCCCCCCTAAACGCATTTTTTTTTGCCACCTACGTGGTACGTCTGTGCGCCCCCCCGCCCCCCCCCCCCCCCTCTTCGACATGTATGCTTCCAGCCATGCGCCAGAAAACGTTTCCAACCACCATCTTCATTTATCATGTCCAAAAACGCATCCGTTTGAGGCTGCTGGAGGACAGCCTGCTGAAAATGGAGATTCGTAGTTTCATGGAACTATTGCGATTCTGCAATTTGCCCCTGTTAAAGTGGCTTTTGCTCAGAAAAAATAGTTGATGCATAAAAAACTTAACTAAAATCCGGTAAAACAAGTATATGGCGCATAGCGCAATAGGTGACCGCGAAGCGCATCCTCCCTTCCACATTTCTAAAATGCCGTTTCTTCCCCAAAATATCAGCATACCCCAATTTTCAACGTTTCTACCCAAAAAAGTAATGTTTCTAATGTTCCGTGACTGGTTCCACCCCTCCAGATCTGCCTAATATTTCATTACCTATCAGGGAAACTAGTATAACATGGGGTTCATTTGCACAAAGTGGCTGAACCCATGAGGTGAACCGCCGCCCCTTGTATTATAACTGGTACCATCGGCAAGCCGAAATATAGCTCTTTTCTTCTGAAAAAATCGATTGCCCCGAGTGTAAAGCCAAAGAAATTGCCCTATTACTAGTGAAATCTGCTTGTGAGGCATTTGCATTTTGTTTTCGCGCGCAGTTCCAGGGCTCTTTTCATGCGCGCTCAAACAAAATGCAGGTGACACAGCAGATTTCACTAGTAATAGGGCAATTTCTTTGGCTTTACACTCGGGGCAATCGATTTTTTCAGAAGAAAAAGAGCTATATGTCGGCTTGCCGATGGTACCAGTTATTTCCTCAACTTTAAAAGCATTCAATAATATTCCATTAGTAGTAGATCAATTTTGTTGGCTTTGTACTCGGGGCAGTCAATTTTTGGGAGAAAAGAGTTTTACTCTTGGCTTGCCAATGGTACCAGATATTTCCTCAACTTTAAGCATACAAAAAATAAAAAAAATTGATATTTTATTATAAAAAAAAAAAAAAAAGAAAAAATAATTATTAACAAAAACCAAATATTTGCTAGTAAAAAAAATAATTGTTAATAAAATGAAATATTTAGAACCCAATAGGCTCAGCGAAAAGTTAATCATCTTACCACTACACCACAGGGGCGCATGGATTAAGCTAGGAACTAGCCGATTTTTAATGCACAAATCTGCGCAGTTGAAGACCCGAGGGGAGGGGATGGGGGATGAAATGAATACCTACACCCGTTCATGGAGTAGATGCGAAGAAGGGAAGGGAAGGGAAGAAGGGAAGAAGGGAAGGGAAGGAGTTCGTGCGGCACTTTTGTTTGCAAATTTTCAAAGCAAAGGAAGCCATATTTTGCTAATTTTCGCGAGTACCCCCCACAATTTGATGTTGTTCTTTCCAATGCTGCAAAAATCTCATCAATTGGTGCAGGCAATGTTGAGAAAAACGCTTATCAGTTTCAAGATCTGGCAATAACCCTCAAAACATACACCTGGGTCGAAAAGAGGGGCTGGGCGCTGACACTCCACTAAAGCTCCGTTCGCGCCAGCCCAATGGTCTAAACAAACTCTCTCTAATAGGAATAATCTGAATCCATATGTCATGCATACGTAGACCACCAATTGATTTGATCCAATAAGACTACCCACTGAAATGCTGTTTCTTAAAAAACGGGGTGTGGGACTTAGGGTTTTTTTGGGGTGAATCCTTAGTACTGCCCCCAGGCCAAGTCCTGGGCGGCAGTTCAAAAATGGCAACATATAGGTAATTTTGGGCACAGATTATAAATTCGATGCCCATTTGCTTGTATCTGGTCCAAAAATCCACAACATTTTCAAAATTTGGCAAAAATGAATGAAATTGGCACTTGAAAAAACGGAGAAATTGCAATTGTCACAGTTCCACTAATTTTTGCCGAGGTCCGAAAATATATGTTGAAGCGGCCAATATGCCAGGCTTATCCTGAAAAAATGAGCAAATTTCATTGAAAAACCGCCGAGGAATCTTTGCTGACACAATTGCAGCTTTCCCAAAGTTTGGCAGGCTGTAGCTCGTCACACAGACATCGGGTCCTCTTTGGACAAAAATTTTTTAGTGCCTTATTAAAAAAGTTATTTCCAAAAAACTTTTTTAAAAAAATGTCCGGCGTCCGGGCACACACCGTCCATCCGTCCGTCCGTCCGTCCATCCGTCCGTCCGTCCGTCCGTCCGTCCGTCCGTCCGTCCGTCCGTCCGTCCGTCCGTCCGTCCGTCCGTCCGTCCGTCCGTCCGTCCGTCCGTCCGTCCGTCCGTCCGTCCGTCCGTCCGTCCGTCCGTCCGTCCGTCCGTCCGTCCGTCTGTCCGTCCGTCCGTCCGTCCGTCCGTCCGTCCGTCCGTCCGTCCGTCCGTCCGTCCGTCCGTCCGTCCGTCCGTCCGTCCGTCCGTCCGTCCGTCCGTACGTCCTTCCGTCTGTCTGTCCATCCGCACTGTTGCAGACACTTTGGCTGCCTGTGGGGCGGAGATCTCAATGGTCTCAATTTTTAGGTCTAAAACATCTACTTTTTTGGTAAAAATTCAGTTTTTTGGGAATTTTTTGCATGTTTATCAATTCCAGCTCTATATTTATGCTTTTTACAGGGTTTTTCGCCAAAATAACAGCCAAAATAAATATATATCTGGTACCATTGTCAAGCCAAAAGTGGGTCTCTTTTTGGAGAAAAAAGCTTTACTTTTTGTCTGCCGATGGTACCAGTTGTTATTCTCAACTTCAAATATACAAAAAGAAAAATTAATGCCTGAGAGGATTCGAACCTGCCAGCTATCCAATCGCTTACACCACTACCCCACTGACGCACATGCACCCGCTGTTGCACTTAAGATTTATCAATGAATAAGTACATGAGGCCCAAGGACCCGGGGAGGGGGAAGGGGGGAAGAAATGAATACCTACTATCGTCCATTGAATAGATGCGGAGAAGGAGGAGGAGAAGGAGGAGTTCGGACAACTGGTTTTGAGTGATTTTCTAATGATTGCTGCAAATTTTGGGCGATTTCTCGCGAGTTTAGGACAATACGATGATGCTCTTTCCAATGCAAAAAGAATCAGAACGATTGGATTCTTCTGTGAGGAGCAGGAGCCTTATCAATTTTAAGATCTAGCAATAACCCCAAACACGTACACCTGGGTCGAAAAGAGGGGCTGGGTGCTGACACTCCGCTGATGCTCTGTTCGCGCCAGCCCTAATAAACAGACAAAAAGTCAGGCATGTGTATAGACCGCGCAGGCGGGCCCTTCAGGCCCACCTCGCAGTCAAAAACCAACAACCAAAACCTAAGTGATTTTTGGTGTGGCCATAGGCCGCCTCCCCGAGGGCAGGGCAGTCAGATAGCTCTCAGAGGCCAGAGAGTATGGGTGCTCAGGCCTCGGAGCGTAGCCTAGCATGTGAAGCATAGGGGCCGTAGCAGCCATTCCCGGAGGAGCTCTGGCGCCCTGCCCAAAGCGGCGGGCTGCCAATGCCAGCTTAAGCAGTTACCCTATTTTTGCGTCCGTCTTTCCGTATATATATCATGAATCACTGGTTTTTCAATGAAATTAGCAATCTTTTGGCAGGTAAGTACGTCAAAACTTAATCTTGAAGCTGGAAAAAGGAATTTTTTTTGACTGCGTAACAGGCCCAAAGGGCCCGCTTCGCGGTCTATACACATGACTAACTTTTTGTCTGTTTATATATATCTGGTATGGCCGGGGCCATGCGAATTCTCAATGGATTTTGACAAATTTTTTTTTTACAAATCTGGCAGGGTGGAAGTGGTTTTAAACCAGTTGAAACATTACTTTTTTGGGTAGAAAGGTTTAAAAATGTGGTATGCTGAGGAATGATGAATTCTCAACGGATTTGGGGAAACTTCTTTTCCTGAAAGCTAATGAAATTTTAGGAAGATCTGGAGGGGTGGATTGATCCCAGAGAAGTTGAAACATTATATTTTTGGGTAGAAAGTTTTGAAAATTGGGTATGCTGAGAATTGGCAAATTCTCAACGGATTTGGGCAAACAATTTTTTTGGAAAGCTAATTTTTGCCTTTACAAATTGGGCAGGGTGGGAGTGGATTTCAAACAGTTGAAACATTATTTGGTAGGAAAATGTTTTCCAGAAAATTGTGTATTTGCTCTGTACCAGCTGGATTGCTTAGATTTGAACAGAAGACTTGGTTTTTTTGTTTACAATTCATATATAATGATTTCAAATCTGTGCTTACTTTGAAATTTAGCTGAGAAACTACAGACTTGCCTTTTTGAGCAACAAACTTTCAAACATGTGAATATTTATTTCAGCCTATTGCTTCGCGGTCACCTATTGCGCTTTGCGCCATTATACTTGTTCTTGATTTATATCAATGAAATCAGTTGACTATGGCATGTACGTCTGACAATGTGGTTTCTTTTAGCTGTTTAAGACAGCCTTTTTGAGCCTTTAAACAGCAAAATAATTCATGTTTTTTGCATGCTGCATCTGCTCAAATGTTAAAATTGCTAAATTTCAAATTTTAATTTTTTCCAAAAATGCATGTTATTGGTATCTTAACGACCTTGGCCAGTCTCAGAACTTGCAATTTTGAATTTCTCCTGAAATTTTAATCTAGAAAATGTATCTCCTACTCCGGTAAACTGCTGGCCCATTATGACTTTGCTTCAATCTATGTACCCACCTAAAGATATGCCCTATGTCATAACATAGGGCACTTTAGCTAAATGAAAATTTTTTCACTAAAAAACTTCCTGCTCCTCAGGAAAACAGTATTGCTCAATTTCCTCTTATGAGCTAACTACGACAAGCCTTACGCAGGTATTTAGCAAGAAAAATTACTTGGTTTTAGGTGATATACATGGAAAATCATCCAGAGCAGGAGGACAGGTCATGAATCCACCATATGCTATATAATGGGGCAAAAATGACGAAACAATTTTGGGTCATGAATTTCGATTCCAATGGCCTAAATGGCTAAATCACTCCTCTGATTATCAAATACACAAAAAAATATCATTTTTATGCCGAATTATAAATTATTTCGAAATCCGAATTTTTGCAAGATTTTTGGCCAAATGTGTTCCAAACGAAGAAAATTTCAAAATAATCAGTCTATAGAGGTTACTGAATTTTTGTCCTCAGGAATTTTTGTCCTCAGAATTTTTGTCCTTTTTCCCCTTTATATAATATACCTGAAAATGCTGGTCCTGGCCGAATTCTCAACATATAGCAATACGTTGCATCTACTTAACAGTACGTATCCTTCGCAGAAGGAACTAAAATAGATCCCAAAAGAGTCAGGAATTAGGAGGAGAAAGTAAACTCTGCGGCAAAATCCGTTCAAAAGGCAATAAAGACAAATATTACAAGCAAATTGCAAACGAAACCCTGCAGCAAATGTAAAAATCTCAGAAAAAGACAAATGCCACAACAAGTTATTGAAAAACTCTCCGGCAAAAGCCTCAACAAACTCCTCCAAAACGACTCCAGGCAAAAGCTGACCAACTAGAAAACCAGGAAAGATATCAAAACGACCGCTTCCACGAGATTGATGAATTCAAAAGAAAAAAGTAAAGTCTCCGGCAAAATCCAGAAATTCTCATCAATAACAAAATATCCAGCAAATTCATGAACATCTCTGCGGCAAAATCCTGAAAAACAACATCCCTAACGGCTAAAAACAAAGATGACCAAACTCTGTGGCATCATCAAGAAAATAACAGAAATGACAAAAGTGTTGCAGCAAATCTCTTAAAAATTTATCCGGCGAAATATTAAAAAAACAAACGTCGAAACGACTTAGGTGGAAGCTGTGCCAACTACAAGACCAGGCAGACAAAAGTCGACCACTTCCAACAAGTAGATCAATTCAAGGGGAATTGGTGGACTTCACAAATGGTAAAACCGACAAAAATAACAAATGCTGCGGCAACTTCTTGGAAATCTCTACCGGTAAAATCCTTCTAAACAACATCAAACAATTCCAGGCGGAAGCTTGGGCGACAACTGCAACCAGGAAGATGGAAGTCGACCACTTAGCCAGTAGGATCGAATTGAAGGAAAAAAAGTAAACTCTGGCAAAATCCAAAAATTGTCATCAAATGACAAATGCTGCGGCAAATTAATGAAACTTTCACAGCAAAATCCTGAAACACAACATCATCCAAACGACTCTAAGACGGAAGATGACCCAACTCTGCGGCAAAATTGAAAAAAAAATCTCAAATGTCTGCAGCAATTCCTGAAAAACTCTGCGGCAAAATCCTGAAAAACAACATCCTCCAAACACCTCCGGAAGAAGATGAGCAAACTCTGCGGCAAAATCATATCAAAGAACTTCATCAAGTCTGCAATTATGGCTTTACCGCAGACTTAAACTCTCCGGCAGAAGCATGATTTGGCGGCGTTCAAAACAGCATTTCAAACTCTGCGGCAAGCGTCGGAGGCCAACAGATGGAGCATTTGATGTCAACATACGGCACTCTTCAAATCCTTCAAGAATCAAAACATGAGCCAATTGAGTATGCCAAATGATTCGCCGCGTGATTTTACGGCTGGTAAACCCTCGGGCGGAGTTCCGGCTATCGCCTTTTCGGAGGTGAATGAAGGAAGGCTGTGGCCCCATTCGGCTAGGAGCAACAGCCAAGCCTCACTCTGCTTGCTTCGGCCGGAGGTCAGAGCGCTGGCGTATTTCTTCCCGATTGAAAGGATTGAAATCAATGATTTGAACTTCAAGCAGCAGGAGAGTGCTGACGCAGCTTCATCCAGTGACGCTGATCGGTCTGAAGCATTGCCCGCCACGCTTCATCGGCCAGCCCTACCGGCGCATGTCGCTTCGCTCGACTCACCCATCGCTTCCTTCACTATTCCGCTTTCGACTTCGCCTTCAGCTAAGC